>JAHZNF010002719.1:0-16666 GCA_027744215.1 Troglopedetes dispersus
TCGAATTAGTAATTAATGGCGGACATAAAAATATCCATAGTTTGCATAATTTTATGCATCACCTCTACTGCTCTTGAGAATGGGTTTTAGTTGTATGAATGAATAAACACACGGCAAAGGTGACTTTGAGACTGGCACAAATGAAATATTCTCAGTCGATATTTAATGCATTCTGTGTACATAATTGACATGTTATATTCTTATATCGCTTGGGAATAGGATTTTCATAGACAGCTTTTTAGCTTTTCTATAATAACTGTTTTTGTTTCGTAATCATAGTTGACTACTCTACCGACTATGAAATATAATGGTTATTATGCTTGAGAGGATCACCGCTTAAATATGTGTCTGTCACATACCAAGCAAATATAATACGAACAAAGTCCAATATTGCAAATTGTCTCAACCAAAATGCAAACAGAAAATGACATTTATATATAAAGAGATAAATTATATTGGATTTGATGGAGGAGGGGCTCAGGATCTCTATTAGTATGACAGAAATATAAGACATTACTTCGATTATTAAAAGATGTGCCTTTTGTTGCAGTTCACTAGACATTATTGCGGTAACGGATCTAATTTGCTGTCCCTTTCCTGATTCATGAAGCATAGAAATTGGTGTAAATATAAACGGCTAAATATTTTCGTGTGAATATTTGATGCTCATCATTAGATGATATGACGTGGGATAACTGGAGATACTTTTAATTACAGGATTAAATAACATAAATTATACTTCACGTGACACTGTTACAGGCCATTATGAGGTGAAGTAGTATATGGAGTTTATGCTTGTGCGAATATGAGGATTATCTTTTTTTCCTTAAATTGGCATAATAAATTATGGTGTACGAAAGGTGCCATTAATCTCGAGGATAATATTATGCTGAGCTCCATAAAAAAATTCAGCTAGCATTGTCGTTCACGTCATCATTTTCCTTTGTCAATGCCACTCTATAGACTGTACCATTAGTTCTTTGAAAACGCGACACAGACACGGTTGATTCCGATCCAAAGGACCATGACCAAATAAAACGGAGCAAATATTTATTTTCTAAAATATGCATAGCTTCTCTACGTGAGTTTCCCTCTTTAAATAAATGTGGATCAAGAGCTTCACCAGAAAATATTGCATACCACCAGCAATAAACATGGCAAACGCAAAGAACCTTGCTTTCCAGTCTGACTCAGCTGTCTTTCAAAGAGATAAGTGATAATTACACAAGCATGTGTAGCCAGAGGATATTACGTGCATATTATGATGAGAATTTATCGCACATAATAATGATCTCAAGCGTGTGACCAATTAAGCCATATAAATTGTAACGTTTTGATGTAGATTTTACCTGCCATTCGATACCTCCACCTTCGGCAACTCGTCCGAAACCGCCAATCCCATTGCTACCTGCTTGAGCTTTGGCCAAGTCATCACAGCTCATCCTTATGAGAATACAACTTGATTAAACTTGCATATTTTTTCAATAAACTGTCATTTCAATGGGCATTAAAATAAATTGGAGATCATCCACTAAGACTACAACCAATCTCCTCGTTAAAACACTTACTCGTAAAATGGACTGTCGGAATTAATCTCATGTACTATCGTGGTCGGCCAATATAGCAAAATCCTGTCTTCATCTTCCTCAAGGGCACCCACCTAAAAACCGTGAACGAAACAAACACACATTTTAAATACCATCCACAAAGAAGAAAATTGGAGAAGCATGTATAGAGGAAAATTACAGGCTCTTTTGCGCAAAAAAAACTAAACATGTAGGAAGGAAAAGCAAACATGAAAATGAAATATGTGTACATAAATAAATTGACTAATGGAGTAATAGTAATAAACTGCGGAGGAACGTGAGAATGAGGTTTTCTTGACGGAGCAGAGCTTTGAAAATTTTTTATGTGTGCGTATTTACCTCAAGTTCCTTTTGCACTATGGATTCCACCTCGCCATCCGGTGCTAACGTTTTATACAGGACCTGAGCTCGAACGTGTGTTTCCAGAAGTTTACTCTTTTTTTTACAAAAAAAGTTAAATACATATTTGCTGCACATTAGAGATATAATAATTTTCAAGATTACCTGCAGCTACATAAACACATGTTATGCATATACTATACAATATCCTTTCAATTATTTAATAATTGAAAATATATTTTTAGAAAGAAAAAAATTCTCCAATCAAAAATCCTTTTGAACATAAAAACCTTCAATTTGGTAGGTATTGTGGGAGTTTCTTAAAAATAGCAAGTCTATTGAATTACCTCGTGTCGAATGTCAGCCAATCTAAACATAAGATACGTCTTCCCATTTTTTTGGCAGATCAAGGCATTTTTGCTAAATATCAAGGTTTGGCTTCGTTTCTTCGGCTCTGAAAGACGGACGCAATAGAAAAAGGAAAAGGCATTATATAAAGCTACTACCACCACCGTGAAGTGGAGAGTTGAGAGTTCTATATAGGATGTTATTGAATTAAGTCGATTTCTGTTAATGAAGTTGTGTTGGTGCTATGTCCCTTCAGGAGACGCAAGGACAGAAAAGCCCACGCGACGACAGGAGCAGCGTCAGCGGAAGTGTCTTTTCATTTTGTGTGTGTGAGCAACTTACTTGATATTTTAACGATAAATACTCCAACAGAGATTGCTTCAATGAGCACACCAGCAATACTCTGCAGAGATAAAAGGGCTATGGCTTCAGGACAAACGTCTGTCATTCTGTGGTAACCTACACGAGAAAGAAATTAATCAGAAAATCGGAGAGATGAAAACAAAAGTGTAGACAAATCACTTAATTTCGACGAAAATATAAAAAAAGTATATGTTTCCCTCTCTCATTTTGGCTCGTTTCGAGAATCCATTTATGTCTTCACGTTCTCATGTTACCTACCAAACATAAAATAGCTTATTACCATTTCCTTGTACTCCTTTTCAATTTCCCCGTAACACTTTGAGCCTGTAATGCTCTCTCTCTCTCAATCTCAAATATGACGTCACAATAAAAAAAGGCTTGGCTCAGCGTGTAGGCTAATTTATACAATTCTATAGAACATTTTAAAAAAACACGTTCATTCATAAAAAATCCGCTCTTTTACTCGATTGACGTAGGCATTCGAATAAACAATTTGAGAAAATAGTAGAAAAAAAAAACAAAAGAAACATCAGAAATTAGGTTGAATCACCCACGTTTTGTTTGTAGAATTGATGGACGCGTCATGTGTTTATTTTTATTTTTTCCTCTGACATATTCTACACAAAAACTAACGTTCGTGTCTTACTTTTCCTCTTTAATTGATAAAATAAACTGCCTCCTCTTTTACTATATTTTTGACACAAAAAATTGTTTCCCTTTTGATGTCGTTGTTTTTGTACCGTTCACACTTACACATTTTAGTTAGTCTTTCTACCATGAAATGGGTTGCTCGTTGGACCATGCCTGAAAATTACCATTATCACTTTTCCAGACTACACAAAGGAAGCTTTCTTTGTGTACCAAGAAAAGGTTCCCTCAAAAGAGTCCATTACCTGAGAGAAGAGAGGCTATCTGTCTGCTCGTTTGTGGAGCCCATTCCGGTTGTGACCTTCAATTTGGATGGACGAAGAGACTAAAATTCGTTTTTCCTATTTCAAAAGTTTACTCATTTGAGCGGAATTGAGATGAAGAGAGAGAGAGGAAGGTGAACATTTGACTCACCACTTTTCCTTTGAATGAGGGTAATTTTTGTTTAATTTTATTTTTTTCTGCGTTTTTTTAATGAGACCCTTTCAAAAAAATTAATGGAGAAAGAAGCTACTACCTCCGCACTTCCATTTTTTAGAAGTACGAAAGTAAACACTTTTTTTAAAAAGGAGAGAAGCACAAACAAGTCGCAAATGACTCAAGTATTCAAGCATATTTTTGCAGGTGATATGACTTAAGTTGAGCAAATGTGAAATTGTTTGCGATATTGTCTGAGGATCCCATACACTCGTGTTGAAGCGAATTCTCGAAACTGCCATTTTACGAGGCTTCCAATAAAATTGGATTCCATTGCAATTCATTGTCTTTGTTTGTTTATATAAAACTCATTCTTGTATTTCCTCCCATGCCCTTTTTTGGTAGCAGAGTGCCTAAATAAATAATAATCCGAGCTACAAGAACTTACCGTATCCAATGGTATGTTGACTTTCCAAGGAGAAAAGAAAGACACTACTAAAGCTGCTCACACCGACGACACAAGGATCCCAGCCTTCCTTCTCGAAATTCTCAATGTCCCCGTGAGACTTCAAAATTGTCCACCAAATGACCGCAAATCCTTTAAAAACAGTGGAGAAGGGGAAAATTGAGCAATTTGCATACCAAATGTCACCGATCGTCAACAAGGAATTACCACATTACTTAAGAGAGAGAGAGAGGAAGGAAGGAGAACACTAAAACATTACTTACTTACTTACATACAAAATAAAGATGCAATGGAAAGGGGGAAAAGGATTAGAAAAATATAGCATCCTTTTCTAGTAACGTTTGCGAACATAGTTGATGGAAAAATCCTATTACATTTCGTTCAAAGGAGATGAAATGATAAGTAAGAAAAGATACTTTTTTTCCAGTGGCTCACTCTTTCTCATTTCTCTATTTGAAGAATTTTTTATCGGAACAATAAGCTTGTTTAGTTTTTTTTTCGTTATTATCTCCATTCTCCTGCATTTTTTTTTTAGTAAATTCCCTTTGGAGATGTGTGCGAAGTGTTTTTCATGTTCCTGTCTTGAGCAATGTCAAGAAGAGCATTGAAGCAATAAATGCCTTTTGTTGTTTGTACTTTCTTGTTGTATGTGCTTGTTGTTTTTTTTAGTTTTTGATAATAAACAAAAAATATATTCTGCGTGAAGCAATGATCCACCATTTTGTACTTATCTACTAGCCAATCTCTCAAAGAAAAAACTTCAAAGTTCACCATGAAAAGTTTCCTTTCACATAGAATAATGCTCTTTTGTATTTACATGTTTAGCGAATGGCACAGAACAAAGCGGACAACTGTAGGAAAACGAAGAAGTAATAAATTAATGCTGCGAGTCAAACCTAAGTAAACTACGAAACACTCGGAGGATTGGCTCGACGAGGAGGAAATAAATGGCCATGATGACATGTTAAGTAGGGATCTAAAATAAGAGCTTTGTTTACCTTTGCATAAATGAATTGGTCTTCTTACGACAAGTCGACTCAATATTCTATAAACACGAGTGTGCTTTTTTTTGTGAATGCCAATGTGGCCATTTGTCTGGTACGTTTGAGTATGTGGTGAAAGGTAGTAATTTTTGCCCAGAATATTCCTTCATATAATAAGACTTAAGATTGAAAAGAGTACAAGTCAAGTGGAACAAAGTGGTTCATTTTTATCCTCCGTCATATTATAATAGAGTAATAATGGAAAAGTATGCGCCATGTTGAGAGAAAAAACTACTTGCGAGTGAAATAACAACCACACCGTGTAATCTTCTTTTTTCCTCCTTCCATTAATGCCTCTGTTGCACGTTAACTTATATTTCACTGAATATTGTACAAAGGGATTAGCGATGCTCTTATTTCTTTCGAGTTCCTCTTCTTTCTTGTCGTGAAGTAAATCGCTCAGAAAAATAAAAGAGTGAGCTGGTAAAAGTGGGAGATAAATAATACACTTTTCTGCTGTCCCTTTCTTATATGGTTGCCCCAAAACTATAAAACAAAGAATTACCAGGTTATACAAAGTCTATAAGTGGCCCATCTTTGCCTTTTAGCGTGTTCTCTGCCAAGTTTGCATTTCACCTTACGCAACAACAATGAAAGGAGTATTAAGGATTGTAGGATATCAGGTTAGGTTACCACACAAAAAAAATCTGGGATGAGTCAGTCTCCATGTTATACTTACCGAGCCATGAGAGAACGTACACAATGCAGAAGTAAAACATGGTCCATCTCCATCGCATATCCACTGGTAGAAAATCAGTGAAAAATGATAAAAAAAACCAAAGCAAATAAAGAATAGATATCTATCTCGAGCGAGAGTGAAAAACTAGAATAGAACAATATTGACACAAGGAGAGCAGCGTCAATGTGAAAAATGAGGATGACTAAACACACTGACATGACCACAGATACGTATAAACCTTCCTTTTTCCTGTCTCTAATTTCATTGACTAATGTGACAGGAAGGAAGAGGAGCAGGGGATTAGTGGAACACTATAAACCAAATTTTTTTCCCAAACACTTTATTAATAAAACTGGATCAGATGTTGTTTTCCTCTTCTTTCATGGGATTAGCAATTCATCCGAATCCAATGTTGCATTTTTTGCAGATATTAAGAGTAGGTTCATTTTATAGCATGATATACAAAGGAAATTTTTGCCGCTGCTGTGATTTCTTTTGCACTGTGTCAATAAATGCTCTCAACCCCTAGATTTTGAGAACTCACCCAATGTTGTAAAAATATCGGCAAAGTAGCGCTGTCCCTTCTCCTCAACATTCACCTCTTGAGCATTCAATACGCCAGACTTTAGCACTAGTCTTGGCTCTTTGTCGCAGGTCGGTGTGTCGTACCTAAGTAAACACAAAAACGGAGCAAAATTCATTCCATAACATATTCAAATTTCCAAGCTACCTTCACATATTTCCTTCCTAACAAATAAACATCCTTCTCAAGAAAAAATCTTTAAAAAAACTGCGATTCTCTTCTAAAACTCGAGGACATCTCCAACCTTTGAGGAGAGTGTGAGATAAAAAAATGAGCAACGTGCAGCAACGCACTAGCCTATTTTCTCTGGCACATATTGCACCACAGCACGAACAGGGAGATGAGTCCCTCTCATTTAGCAATTCAAGTCACGCCATCCTTTCCAGTAAAATGAACTGATCCGTCTCCTTCCCCTTCTTCCTTTTAATAGGGAAAGATTCTTTGGAGAAAGAGAACTGGCCACACAAAAAAATATTCATGCATACGACCCCGCTCCGTTTACTTTGTGGCGTGTGGAGCTGACTTTAAATATCATTGTTCCCTGATCACACTACTATACATCCTACTCGAATATTATTATATGTGACTCTTCTCAATCTCTTTCACTTACTTTCTCTTCCTCACTTCCATGTTTTCCTCCGGCGTGAAGAGTGCTTTTCTACTGCTCGCATCCCCAATATCAGTCGCCGGACTCATGTCCAACCGTAACGAGAAGGAATGTCTTTTGGCGAACACGTCGGAACATGACCTGGCACAGTTAGTATGATTATTGTTATTAGTTGTTCCACCAACAACACCGCCACCACCACCACCACAGTTCCCATTTCCTCTCACACTACCGCCGCCATGATGAACACTACTAAAAACTCCTCCACCTTCACCACCATCACCGTTATTATTAGCTAATCCATTATTATTATTGTTGTGAGGAGAGTAGGCATTTCGAAGAATACTAATGTCCCGGTTCAACTGTTTACTGTACTGCTCCAGCGGAAGGGACAAGTTGTGCCGCTTGTTGGTCGCTGGCGGAGTGCTGTTGTCCGTAATGATAATCCCAATATTATTACAATTTGTTTGCTGATGTTGTCGGAGTTGGAGGGATCCACTCCCAGCTACATCCCCACAGCCGAATCCATCGTCGTCAGTCTCGATGACAGATTCTTTGCAAACTGTCATCCTTTATGGGATCTGTGTGAGCTCACTCACTTTTTTTGTTTCAGACAAAAAAAACGGAGAAAAAAAAAGAAAATTGGACTAATATACTTCCCTTCTTGTACACAAGCATATAAAATATGGAGGTGCAAACATTGAAGCACGAACAAAAGCAATGCTTGGCTGGATAACTCTCAAAACATGTGTTGTTACATTTTTTAGAATCCACTCTCCGAGAAAGGATGATGTTGAAAGGAATTATCCTTTAAAAGTTAACTGTATTTTCTATTTATGATGGTATAACATATGTACGTGTGTGCACAAGAAATAACAAACATACGCAGAAAAAATCTTTTGTGAGCTGAGCTATATAAAAGTGTCGCATTTCGTCGTTTCAACATCCTCCAAACTTTGTTTTATGTACTTGCACACAACTCACTTTTAATTCGTTCAGGTACGTTGAGATAAAAATGGAAGCACTTTGTTCTTTTATTTTTTCAGCTCAATACGAAACATCCTTGCTTTTCCATTTTCCTCTTTTCCTCGGAAGTGTAATGCATGACGGCAGTCTATTATCTACTTTCACTCACTCAAGTCAGTCTCCAAGAATGCTTGTCTTCTGTGGCACTAGAGATACTTCTTTTAGTTTTCTACTCCTCATTTATTTTCCCCTTGATCTGTACACTTAAACAAGAACAAATTGTTATTCTTTATATATTCCTCCTTCTTTTGTACTTTTATTTTTGCTTCGGAATTTTCTCCTTTTAATCCTCGTCCTCGCTTATTCCACTTGTGCTCTCGTAATGGAAAGATAAGCAGGGTAAGCGAGTGGGAATCCGCTTTTTCCTCAGGATTCCCATATTATTGTGCACAATTTTTTCCCACAAAAAAAAACTACAAAGGATATGTTTTTTTTAGCGTGTTAGGTTATCTATCTGTATTTTATTGGGCTTTTTTATTCTTTGTTTCCTTTCCTATTTTAATTTCAGAAGAAGCAATACAGTGTAGAATTTGTAAATGAGAAAACTACACAAGAAGATTATATTACGATTATTGCTTTCCCAATATTAATAGTTATTGTGTCTGTGGTATGAAGACAAGAAATTTTTCCCTTTTCAAACTTAACATGAAAACGGTGACGAGCATGAGGACAGGCTCGAGGAGAAATAGGAAAAGGGAAGAAGAAAGCAGCAAGACAAAAGGAGACGAAAAAAATAGTAGTTCTGTCGTCCGTCACTTTTTTAAGTGATTGCTAAAGAATAGCAGGAAGGGTTGGCTCATATTTTTTTGTAGGGAAGGAACGGCAAGTTTTAGCAGTAGTTTTAGTTGAGCAAACTTTTTAAGAAAAGGGTATACCTATCAAGTCAATACACAATGTGATACTCGCTTACTTAAATGCAGTATTTAGTGTTAGTTTTCTTCGACCACTTATTATATTGTATGGCTATCACCATCATCATCGTCTCTTATAGTCTCCGTCATTCCTCCTCGTCATCATCCTTGAAATTTTTTTTTGAGTGAGTGACGGTATACAAGATATTATGTACACAAAGGACCTAGTATAATTTGATGCATGTATAGGTTACCTATTGTGCGCGGTTCCTACGTTAGTAAAGAAGTAGGTATATATAACATGCGTAAGTTTTTTCTTTTCTTCGTCTTATCAAGATATAAGTGATTTCAAGTGAAAATGTATATAACACAAGAACTGGTATTTATTTTACGTTGCTCGAGAGAAAACATTTTTTCGCGCAAAATGTCCATAAATATACATTCTTATCTTTACAATTCAAAGCTTTGTAGTAGTAATGATTTTTTTAAAACACGGGTATACAATACTGAAGAGGACAGTCTACGACGAGAAGTATTACTTCTATAATTCATGGGTAAGGGAAAACCTACCTGACCGATCACTAGAGTAAATGATAATGTAAAACGATGATGAATGAGAGGAATGATGATGAGTTTTGTATTTATGAGCGGAAATGTCTTTTTTGTGTCGCTCTTTTTTGCTTACTAGCTTTTCCAGCGAAAACTCCATAACAGAGTAATAAAAATGAATGGCTAATAGGTTACCAGGAATATTTTTTTGTTTCTAGTTCTCGTCTCAAGAAAAAAAATGTCTAATGGATGTTCTATAAATACCTTCTTTGTCATCATCCTTCCAGGTTAAAATGCGCTCTGGAGATGTCGACTCTTTCCTTCGCCAAAAGTAATAGAAATGTGGAATACGCGGTCTCACTCTTCCGAGTAAACGATTTGGAGCAACGGACCTTTACACTTTCATCGCGAACAGCCAACCACATTTTTATTGACCATCGTTTAAAAACAGGTCTTGTGACACTATGAAACTACGGCTGAGTTGAGGAGACGTTGAGTTACTTGGTATTTATTCAACGGGCGAGAACGACACCTCTTTCAACGGATCCTGTTGTTGTTGGATAAAAAAATTATATAATGTAATATGATGATGAGATGAGGTGATGACTACTTACACTAACTTGATTATTTATACAACACAACAGAAGTGGAAAAACATTAATGGAGGTAATTGGCTTGGCTTCTACCTTTTGTTTCGTGTTAATAATTTAGCAAATATTAACGAAACATTTTGCTATTGTTTTTTGGACAAAAATATAAGTAGGCATGTGTACCTAACAAAGTTTATAAAATAAGTTTGAATACCTACAAGGTAATCGTAATAAATGTCAATCGACAATTTTTGCATGCCACTTTCCAAAACAGAACTGAAGAGACGACGGGAGGGGAAACGAGACACACGTTTTCCCACTTCCAACAACAAAGTACTACTTTATTGAGCGCTACCGTCATCCATCGCACCGCGCAAAATAATGCCGATTACAAGCCTTATTAAAAGAGAACACATGAAAAACAGATGAACAATACTACCACCACTTGTATTCAGTCTATGTCTTCTTTTCTCGGTAAAACTTACCTACCTAACTACACACAAAAAGTTGTCATGATATTTGTGTAAGATATATGGACACAAGAAGAAGTTACATATATCCGACCACCGAAAAACCACACTGCACAGCACAGTTTTTTGTTAGCTTTTTGAAATATTAATCATACGCCAACCTCTGTTCGTGTTGACTGGTTGTTATTATTAACTCCGCTCAGCTCAAACAACTGAGTTCCATATCCGTGTTCAGTCCTATCGGCCAACCATCCCCATATTTTTTTCCACAAAATTTTTTTTAACAGGCAAAAGTATCATGTGGAAGTGTATAAACTAGAAACTTAACGAACCGAGAAGGAATATCTTCCAATATTTACTTTGCACATGGGTTCCAGCTCTCGTAGATTTTCACCGGTAAATATACCGACCCGCTTGCGACAGTGATGATGATTATTACGCGCTGTTAAAATATAATGATGGTGAAATGTTAATGCGCTATTTTTTGTGACCACACTCAAACTATAACGTAGGTAGCTCTGACGAGAGTGAAATAAAAATTGAAAAAAAACAAGCGTGAGTGACAGTGAGTGAACTAGCCTGTTCCGCGCCACTTCAGCGTTGGCATTGCCACGGCCAAGAACTTAGTAGTAGGCGAGGCTCTGATAATAATGGTAATCACTAGTTTGAATGGAAAGTGAGGAAGGAGGGTAAAATTGGAAAATATGTCCGTGTTATTTTAAATAATGAATGATTATCGTAATGTGTGCATAAAATATTGAGAAATATGAGGGAGAGAAGAGAAGAGAGGAGCATGACTCTCCTCAAAAACTTATTGTCTTGAAAGGAGCTTCATTAATAATGGAAAAGTCTTTCGCGTATTTTTTTCGGTTAAGAAGGGAAGAAACAAGCTAACCAGTTAGTTTATGTACACAGAAGCATGATACGATATTGTTATACAAACTGAAAATGTTATTAGCATGAAAACTGCTGAGAAGAGGAGCATTGTGGCATGGCATGCTTCTCCCTGTCGCTTGCTTGTCTGCCGTGCCAATAATATAAAAGACACAGAGGATATATAAAGCACGGCACCAGTGTGCATAGAAATATTGGCAAAAAAATCGAAACTGAAGCAACAAGACAAGTGAAATGCGACACGTAAGGAAAGACGATTGGGAAATTCCTCCTTGTTTTCAGCGATCACAATATATACAATCCTGCATTTTGTATGATCCTCCACAAAAACATGGATTTGATTTTGTCATCTGATTAGCTCAATCAGTGGACATGCTGGCATTCTGACTTTCCTTCTTTTGAAACTTCCTCCTCATTTTCCGAATTTCCAGAGAAGGGAGGTGTATGTATGTGAGAAACACATGAAGGATTCAATTTTCCTTGTTTTCACGTGTCTCAATTATTCCCAAAGTATAACCAGGTTCCATTAGGTCACACACACACAATATTCCAGGAAATGTCTGTCTCCATCCATTTTGTGTGACTGTTGCATTCCGTATGGAAATGAAAAATGGAATGTTTTTTAAAGAAAAAAAAATAAGTGGAAGGAAGGAGGACAAGGAATGTTAAACTTTGTTGTGGAAATCCGGCTTTCCTGCTTCTTATGATTATGAGTATTAGCATTTTGTGATGATGACATTTCTTCTCCTTCTACTCACTTCATTTCGTTAGCGGACCGATGACTGAGAAAGATAACGTAACGTTATCAATTTCCTTGGCAGATGAAGACAGGTAATTCCATTAGCAAGTGTGGCAGAAATGGAAATGAAAAAAAAATCCTCGTGTCCTTCTTACTTTCCTTTTTCCCTACTTCACTTCCATCAAAGAAAAGGAGGTAATGGAAGAAATATATATGTAGCCAATCTCCCATAATATCTTTGTAGTAAAAAGAGGTAATCAGAAATGGTGCAGTGTGCACATGCAAATCTACTAGTTGAAGTTGAGACTTTGGTGGTGGTGCGTTTTTTTTTCGTAAAATAGTACAGTAGCTTGCTTGATTAGCTTATGTATCTCAGACGGGAAAAGCGTGTGGAAGCGTGTCGTTTGTTGTTGCAGCTTTCGTGAATTGGAAAACAAGCTTATATTTTTGGCAGCAAGACAAAAATTGGGGAGAATACAAAAAAAATATGGGAAAAAGTAAATGTTTTCTGTTCGAAAAGCAGTTTTTTGAGCTTGTAAGAAGAATCATGCACCTTATTTACATATGTACGTGCTCTGCCGACCTTTTTTTCGCGTGATTTTTCCTCTCCCAAGATTCCGATTTTGTACTTGAAACGGGAAAAGCGTGTGGAAGCGTGTCGTTTGTTGTTGCAGGTTTCGTGAATTGGAAAACAAGCTTATATTTTTGGCAGCAAGACAAAAATTGAGGAGAATACAAAAAAATATGGGAAAAAGTAAATGTTTTCTGTTCGAAAAGCAGTTTTTTTGAGCTTTAGGAAGAATCATGCACCTTATTTACATATGTACGTGCTCTGCCGACCTTTTTTTCGCGTGATTTTTCCTCTCCCAAGATTCCGATTTTGTACTTGACAACTCGTGTTTGACACTGGTATTCACTTGTCTCGTAAGCAGATTGCAGAAAGGACAAAAAATGTATTTATGTGTTTTCTTGAGCAGGAAACATTTTTTTTCATTTCGCACTTATCCTTCCCCACTGGCAGAAACCGAGAGGGCTATGCACCTATAAAATAAATGTTCACTTCCACATTATGCAGCTCTTTTTGCTTATACGTGAGTAATCGGGAAGCGATAAAGTAATTTTTTACTAGTTTTATCTAGCTCGAATAGAGGAACGCATTACGGGTTATTTAGGGATTTTTTTTCTGATTGTGTTCACAAGTAGAAAAAAAGCGGTTATGCGCTCGAATAAGAACAACATGTGTCAGTTGTTACTCAGGAAAATAATCCTCGACGACGACGACAGAAACCAGACATTACGATACAAACAGTTGTAGAGTTTTGTGTGACGTCATCAAATTGTTTTTAAGGTTTTGGCTTTGGAAAATGTTGTGGAGCATTTTTTTCGTGAATTCTTTCTACGTTTTTTTATTTTATTGTTATTATCGTTGTCGTTGGAGCATTATCTTGAAATTTCACTGCCGTCACCACATGTGCTATGTTCAGTGCACATGCCATTTTTATTTCCATTGCATGCGTTACAATTGCGGGTTGGAAGTACCTCGTTTCTCCTACTTACGAGATGTTACATTCCATATAAAATACTTTTAGGAGATCGTGATGTCATTCAAGGGAAATGTATGAGGACGGTGGGTTGTCACGCACGGAAAATAGTGCAAAGTGATATTTTTCAAAATCGAAAGCATATGCATTTGCATTTACTGTTCTAAAAGGGAGAGCTACAGATTTTTGTTGTGGGTTATCTTTATATTCATTTTCAAATTAGATATTATGCTTTTTCATATTCAAGACAGATTCAAGAAACCAAATCAAATTCCAACTGTCGAATTAATGAGGTTAACTTTTTTTCAAAAAGTTAATTAATAATAAATCATTGAGCAACGTAGGCTTCTAGGGTCATGGTCCTTTCAAACATGGATTTTCTTGTGACTTTATTAGTGCATAAAAATTAGCAGATCACACAGTCCAACCTAAATGAACGCTCTTTTTCAAATGTGGCATGAAACAATGACTTGGCTAGGATCCAGCAGACGACGAAGCACAAGCAAAGTTTTTTATTATTATTATGGTTGGACTGGAACAAGAACCTCCTGGGGAGTTCGAGTCAAGCCACAACAAAATGTCGCTAATCACCAAGCGCACTGCATGTGTAAGTAGATACTTGGTACATGACGCATGGGAATTATGATCGCTTTGAATCATAAATAAAACATAATGTGCTGTTCCTCGTTCGGAAAAAATGGGTTTATGGACCTTTCAATGAATATTAAGAAAATCTGATAAGACAAGGAATGCGACCAACGATCTCTTTAAAAACGGATTTTTGCACAATTATATACATTGGCCCCAGTGAAGTGAAAAGAACTTAGGAAAGGGTTATTACATTAATGTTCCATGTTCATTATTGGCTTTAAAGAGAATGTGTGCGGTGGATTGCTTCGCAATTTAAAATTCATTTTCTTAAAAAAATATGCTTGGCATTTGTTTAACCTCATTTAAGGATAAGCCAAGTTTTGTACTTTGAATGAAGTAATTAGAACATGAACCTAATTCTATTTCAGGAAATCCGATATGAGAAGTACACGCCCCGTTGAATAATAATCTGTGTACGAAAAAATGAAATTAATTTTAGCTTGCATGCGTTTCCGCTTCTTTATTTCCCTTGCATATTTCATGACTGCAATTTATACTTTGTGCACACACGTCAATTAAAAGGATATGCTCATATGATGAATGCGAAACAGGTGGAATTTATGGTGCACTGCTTAGCTCTTGCTTGCAACTTGTCCACAAATAGTTCCTAAGTTAGATTTTAGTACACACCTGTATTAAATTAAGATGAACATACTCGACCATGATAAAAATAGGCTATGTAGATTTAGGTAGTTGACGTTTTTTAAATCTCCAATACATAAATACGGTATGAGGTATGGTTTTTTGTTTGTTGATTTATTGATAAACAATACATAATTCCTGTTGTTCTCAGACTTATCGCTGGATGAGCTCAAGTAAACCATAATATTTATCATACGAACCTTAGCATACAAAAACTCAATTTCTCGAGAATTCATACATGATTAAATACCTTGACTTATTTTATTTTAGGAAATCATAATTCATGTGGCATTGACCCCTCCGTCTGTATTTTACATTTCTCTGAAATTAAGAATTTCCAATGAGTTCCGAAAATTCCCAATTGTCGCTTGTCCCCTCCGAGCATGTAGCATTTAAAAAAAATTATATGTAACTTGGGTAGTTCGAAGTAAGCAATAAAGCAGTAACCTTCAGCTGGCATTATGACATTCAAAAACTGAAAAGCCTGTAATCATTATCACNTGTATTTTACATTTCTCTGAAATTAAGAATTTCCAATGAGTTCCGAAAATTCCCAATTGTCGCTTGTCCCCTCCGAGCATGTAGCATTTAAAAAAAATTATATGTAACTTGGGTAGTTCGAAGTAAGCAATAAAGCAGTAACCTTCAGCTGGCATTATGACATTCAAAAACTGAAAAGCCTGTAATCATTATCACTTCTACAACGAAATGTCAAAAAGGTTTGTTCTTCTCCGCACATTTAATTAAACCACAACAGCAAGGGCATAGTCACCGGCCTACCATACCGCCCACATAGATTATTTCTTGTTATTGCTTTTTACATAAAGCGCAATTAAGCGAAAGGGTATCTTGTCCTTGATGTAAATTTTAAAACCCATTTCATTTCGTCTCATGAAAACTGCCTGTCGTTCGCACACTTTAAATTCCAAATCATATCAAACTAATGGTTACTTTGTTATTACCAACAATAATTTTCTTCATTATTCGAGAGAATCCTTCATTAATCAATCCCTTTATCCCATCTCTGCAAAAAAAATTGCACGCTTCTGTTTCAAACAAATTTAATTTAACATACGAGTTCTACCCAGAGCACAAAGAATATTCGAAAAAATGGTAGTTTCAAACCTTTTCTCTTGCAAAAGAATTTTTCTTTTTACGCTTTAAATTACCTAAATAGAAAGGGTAATTTTGCTCTGCTGTTCATTAATCACAAATCACACACTATGCATGTAGGTAGCTACATATATTTTTCTCTAGTGCTACTAATACTAAAGGGTAAGGAAGTGGAAAACTTTATGGAGCTGTATAAATGAAAACCCAAAGAATAGAAGAGTAATCCACATATTGTTTTTTTGTATTGATTGAAATTCCTGCACGAATGATTTTCTCCAAACCTCCTCTCTCTTTCTAGATTACTCTGCCCAGGAGAGAGAACCTTTCTTGCCTGCCCATTAACCACAAGTCACCTTCGATTCACGCTCGCAAGTAAATAAAAAATTTCTGGTAATCTTTTATTGCCAACTAGATCCTAACAAGATATGTGTAGACAGAAAGTAGGCTGCACCTCGTTAACACTTTCTGATGGAATGGCAGGAAAAAGCCCTGGCTGTAATTCACTCACTTAGTGTGTTTTG
>JAHZNF010002721.1:0-16852 GCA_027744215.1 Troglopedetes dispersus
ATAATTTGCATGATTAATATATGATGATGATGCATACCGATCCAAAATATTGATGCAGCCAAGAGCATTATCTGCTCGTCTTCACATATAGAAGTGCATTTGTACATGGACCATATTGTAAAAGAATGTATGGGAATTTTTTTGGAGGAGTTTAATAGAAAAAAATTTACGATATTTTACAACTTGTTCCCTTCTAATTTATATTAACGAGACCGGATATACTTTACCTAATCAAACGTTTGTGAGTCCACGTAAAAATGTCAATTTAAAAAGAAAGGATGTTGCGTTGTAGTTTCTGCATGCAGCCATTCACTTCAGCAGTCAATCAGCGCAAAAGTTTTCAGCTCAGAAGTACCGAGGTACTATCATGTTACAACAAGATAAAGGATGTGACATCGAATGATTCTTTGGGACAGAAAAATTGCTATAATCAAAAAATATTGTTGGAGCTAAAAGTATGCCCCCCGTCGTGCTAAACAGCAAAATAAAGTGTTTGACTGAATATTTTAAAATAACGAAAAAAAAAAGTTTTTGTGCAAACTGGAGTCACTGCCCAGCCATTGACCAAGAAGGCCACCACGAAGAGATGAAGAAGTTTCGAGTAAAATTCAAAGAGTACCAAAATCGATGAAACTTAACGATTGTACCCTAAAACATAATTCGTTTCGCTTCACTTCTTTCCCTTCTATCAAGCCAAAGATGGTAATTATATGGCATTTAATAGTTGGCTAAATTGGCTCATTAGCACATTTGAATAGATAGGAGCAATTTATTGATGAGGCACAGCAACATTTTTAGACACGCACATTAAGTTACATACCTAGATTTTTATGGATGTGCATAAATGTGCATTCATAATGTCTCCTTTTCAAGTATTTTGACATCTCAGTCAGGATGACCAGCCCAAAATTATTCTGTCCCTAAAAATTATGAGTAGTGTTTCGTGGTAATTTAAAAAAAAATAACTTATCATGTTTATTCAAATGGCAAATCTGGTGTAATATTCAGGTTGGTGTTGCAGTTTATTGCAAAAATTTCTTGTGTTTTAGTAAAAAAAAGTGAATGGATGATAATTGAAAACCCATTTCTTAAATTAAAAAATCGTCTTTGTCACAACATCGTAGTACTACTACTACAATAATTACTTGTGTAAATAAAAATGTTAATGGAATTGGCACAAACAAGTGGTATCTTGTGTGTTGAAGTATGTGAACAAGTATTATTACCACACAAAAATCATAATTTTATTGTTTAATATTCCATTAAAACACTAATTTCATTATAATATTTCCCAGTTTCTAGATAAGTCAACTATGAGCATGTGGCATCGTATGTTGCAGGCAGCAACTACACATGACTAAATGCTTTCACACACACCATATTACACGGAAATCTTAACCCAAAAGAACTTCATGCAATGTGCAAGTAGGGACCTGCCTGCCACACATTCGGAAGCTATACAAAAGTGACTTTTGACATTTAAAATTTTGCAACCAAAATTGGCAAATTTCAGTAGACTTAAAATTAATTATACCCTCTGACCTGTCCTTTGAAAGAGAATACACACAACTATAATTCACACTTACTACTAACATGCATCACAACTTTCAACCCAATTCCCGGCAAACTTCTTGTGAACGGATGCTGAACGCATAATATGAACATTATAAAACACGCACGGACATTATGGCAATTAGTTATATTACTCTCCTTTTCAACTTTGAAGCTTATTCTTATTACAAGGTAAAAGGGGCGGCTGAAATAAGAGACTTGCAATATCCGTCACAACTTTTGCTTGCGTTAGAATCATCACGTTAGTTGCAACTTTAACATTTCCATTACTCAAACGAGATGAAGAAAATGTCAACTAGATTTGTGTGTTCCTTGATTAGTCGAAAAGTTGAAGCATTTATTTTTCTATTGTCGTCTTTCAATTTTGTGTTTCCGTTACTCTAAAAAATGTGGGATTTGCAATAGCTTGTCTTATTTTTTTCTACTGCTCCCTTTAAAAAGAATTAAAAGGTGTAATGTTAATTACAAGCAAACTCATTAAAAGTTTTTGAATTGATATAATGCATTTTACCACACGACAGTATATTGCGGTCACATCCATCCGTCATCCCTTCTCTTTTTTTCAACTCATTTTAAAGCAAACTGCCTAATTTCTTCTCACTTTGGAATGTAATTTTAGGTAGTCCTCCATTATATAACGGGGAATAAAAGCATGTCCTTATTTGCATAAATTATCCATTATTATTGTTGTGAGCGCGTCTTCTCTTGTGTACGAGACTTCATCAACTCATCCTCTGATGATGATGACGATAATGCTTTTAATTTTAATATTATTTCTATTCTCTGTTCCGTTTCATTGAATAAAATAAAACAATGCACAATAATAACATCTACATGCTAAAAGGAATTGTGGTAGTAATAATTAGTAACCACAGAACGCATGATTACTCCGTAAATAGCATGTATTTTGAGTGGGACATTATGCATAAACAACCCATTTGACAATAATAATGTACCTGTGAAAGGAAACTGTATCGTTGTTTTCAAACCAAGAACAAAACAATAAGTTTGAAAGATGCCATGTCATACAAGAACGGTTACCAGTAATTACCACTCTTCGAGTAAATAATAAGACAGAAATGTTAACAGGAATGCGGACAATGTGATTGTTTGTCACACTTTTCTGACTTCATAACAAGTAGTTCGCTTTTCCTCACTTCCACTTTTCAAGAGGCGACTTGCAAAAAAAATATTTTATAGATGCTTCAAAAATCTATGTCGTCACACTGGAAGTCTTCTACATAATTCATCATCACAATGGTTTGTTTTTTGTTCCTCAAGGACCGCTATAGCCATTACCATTATTACGCACCAGTATTAATAGGCAAGGCAATGAAAGATTCTTGACAAGCTTGACAGAAATTCCAATCTTTGTTTATTACCACAAAAATCTGTTTTTCTGGTGATCATCATTTTTAACTAAATTATACTGTGTGAATAATGGCTCATGTTACTCGGCTGTAATAAAGTGAGTGATAGGAAGGAATATATGTACTCCTACGTTCCAAGAACGTTTTGTCTGTAAACACCAATTTAAAAAAATAATAATAAGGTAGCAGCAAGCCACATCATTATTGTCGATACCTACAACAAGCGCAATGGTTTCAATTTTCAATCTTCAAAATTGCTTCCCTCAACCGAAGCTGAGCTTATGGGTGTCGTTTCTTATGTACTCGCTCATCGTCGTTTCTTCCATGTTGTCAATTATTAGAAGGGGATAATTTCCTTGAACAAGATGAGCACCTCTCTCAGAGGACAGTTTCGAATGGGAAAAACGAATGGTTAATGTGTCAAAATCGGCGATGATGGTGATGATGATACCTGTGATGATTTTTTGACTCAATCCCAAACGTCTTTTGGATTTTGATTATTATCAATAAAAGGCGTAAGTTTTAGGTTATGCTATAATGCAAAGTAGAAGATGTGTACGTAACGAAATACATTCTCAGCAAGAAATGACTGCCGTGTTGATCATCCTGATCACCACTTCATCGCCACCACCACCGCCACCAACAACTATACATACTGCCGCTATAATCATAATAATCATAATGATTGTTATTGTATTATTTTGTCTTGTCAATAATGTGCGTGCGCTGTTGTAATGTGATGTTCCTCTGAACACACGCAAATACAGTAAACAGAGTAGGTATTCAATTTTTATGCAGATCCGCGATAAATAGATACGTGTCTCGTTCTTACCACATTACATAACATTTTTTTGTAGCTACATTTGCGGCAAGTCCTTTTTATATTGTCTTTTATAAAAGGTGAATTCAATGAGATGGTGACCCTAATTCTATTTATCTGTTTGGTGTGTTTTGCTTCGCTTTTGAGAATGAAGTGATCACCAGGACCTGCTGCAAAAGGTGTTCACGTTCATTGAGGGGAGCCTTCTGCCTGAGCATTCTTCATGAATGCCATCGTCACCATCATCATCATCCCTTCACGGGATACACACTACTGCAGAAAAAGTAAATAATGACGAAAAAAGACATAACCTTCTGGTTTGAACAACAATGACTGTGACGAATGAAACGGCAGCGGTGCATCGAAAATGCATTTAATGAAAAATCTGACATGAATGCCTTGCAGCGGCAAGTGCTTATCTTTTAGGTTTTTTTCGGCAGCCGAAAAGAAATGTGGTATAATTACTACCCGTGTTCTTCAGGTGCGCTCTTTTTTCAAAGTAAAAAAAATATTTCAATTGTTTGCTACTCATCTTTCTTGGCGATATTCTTATAAAGCGATGAGGAGAGCGTTGGGAGAAAATGAGAAAAGGCTGGTGATTGTGTTACTAAAAATGGATTCGCGGATTGCTTAAAAGATCTCCCTTCGGTGACAATTTGACTGAGCACCTTGACAAGGGGAGACGTTTGTTAAAATACACAACTATTACATTTCATTTTTTTCTTCACCATTTGGCACGCATTGTTAGTGCAGAAGTTGCAGTGGGGAAAATATCTTGAGTAAACCTTTACTTGAAACAGAATTACAAGAAAATCAAAGGTTTTTGTTGGATAGGCCTTTAAACACGATTTTTTTCACGCCATTGTTGCTTGTCACAAGTAATCGCTTATTTTCGCTTGCCATTTTGATTTCATTGTTCCTTCATGAATGTTTGATTTGGAAGAAGAGCAATGGAGGGAGCCCTGACTCTATCATAATTTATAAGGAAGAGTGCGTGATAATGAAGAAATCAGCATGCCTGCGAAGCTTATGAGAACCGAGAATAATTTGTGTTGCGATAAACGTCTCCAAATGTGTCTCTTTTACGGCAAACAAAGATGAGGCAAGTGCAAGTCGGCAGTTAATCTTATGTGCAATTCAGTATTTTATTTTGTTTCTCACCACAGCCTGTCGCACCAGTGTGCCTAACCCAGTGAACCCGTCCGACAAAAATAAAATATTGTATTGCACCCTCTCCAATTGGCTTAATAAATGTGTTTTTTTTGTCTCGCAAAAGCCAAAAAGAAGTTCGTGGGGAATCTCGCACACATGCAGTTAGGTTAGGTCGGCTGACTTGTAATAAATGCTATGAACTACGAATACAGCAAAAAAAATTGAGCAGTAACAAAGTAACAATGTCAGCATTGTGCTCATCAGCGGAGCCACGTAGGTGCTCATAGGAAAATTTGAAAAGCTTCATTTTTTGATGATGATGATAATGGTAGTGTGATGACTCTGAGGATGGTTGATGTGATGATGATAACCACTCAAGTCAGGCTTAAGGGTGTTTAAGTACTTATCCTGTCTATCGCTGGTGCAAATTAGCACAGTACTTAAAGTCGGATTCTTGTCGTCGTCATCATAATCACCAACAATGCACCAAATTTTTTTTCTGGCTCGGATGACGCAACCAGACTGAAACATTATATAAGGAGGCGTTATGATTTGGAGTGTAGTGCGTTTCACGCGTTTGTAAATACATTTGCACGGTGCACTATACCCGTGATGAAAAATTTATATTTTTGTTGTTTACACAAAGAAATTATCTCTGAGTTTAGTCAGTGTTGTGCTGAGTCAGTGCGAGTTCTAAACGATTTGCAAATTGCAAAAACACGCATGTGTGCAGTTGCAAACAACATATTATGCTCATTCATTCATCCGTCCATCATCATCCTCGTCTTCACCATCAGCCGGCACCACTAACCTTTCTTTTAAGAGTCTGCATTCTTTGAATGAACACAAGTTGCAACAATATTTATTATTATGATTATTTATGACGATACTGCATTATATAACGCAAGCCTGACTCTATAACTTACCTCTTCTATGCTGTAATACACAATGACCTGTACGAAAATAAATTCACTATTTAACAATCTTAGTGAGTAAATTACCCGTACTTTTGTTAAGTAACATGCTGATGAATAAGCCAAGAAAACGAGTCTTAAAAACACAAATGCATCCCTTAAGGTTTTTAATATGCATATAAGATTAAGATGACACGTCACTTATTCAGACTCATCCATCCAGGATAAGTGTACAATATCATGAAGTTATATTACCAACAAAATTTACGTACGAACCATTGCAATAATCATTTATGAACAAATAAGCTACATGATGATAAGGGTGAGATAGATCACTTCTCTGAAGATAGATAAAAATCGATAAGTTGACACCATTAGCTAATACACTTATCAGAAACTTTTTCAGGCACAATTACCATGTGTCTATGTATGCAACGGTTCCGTTTAAAGACCTAAGAAATGGCAATCCAATTAGTTAAATTACCGATATGTAAACTTTTATCTACAGGTTTTATGCAGTTTTGCAATAGTTTTAAAGTTTTAATGCATTTCATAAAGGGACTGATGAGTGATTATTTGATTACATATTTTTGTCTCGTATCACTTCATTTAATTCTGCTCAACAGTATGTGCCATGTCATGTCTGATATGTCAACTTTGATGGCGCGTGCGGCGAAACAAAATTTTTGAATTGTCCCATAGGAAATGATTTACATGAAGGAACAACCGAATATTTTTTTTCACAAAAGATCGTATTTCCAGATACACACCAATCAAGTGATACTCTTGTCACTTTTACTTCTGTGTTATCATTGTACCTTGCAAAATAGAATAAAACTTTATTTTCTCGCCAGTCACTGTGCATTCTTTTATCGAAGATTTCAAGAAATAGGTATACCAAAAAGATAATTCTAAAATGCAATATTTTCAACACTAAATTTTTCGATGACAATCAGAAATGATGGAGCGATGACTATAAAAAATTTAGATGGCATGATTAGTCAAAAAAGGTAGTATACATGTATGTGAACAAGAAGGGTTCATGTAAGCACCGTAAAATTCAGTCTTGTGCAAAATTCAAAGATAATACACACTGCCTACCAATTCTCCGTGTTACATTTGTGTGGGTAAGTATAATGTTCGAGTGGGTCACAGTTTGTCTGGTCATAGTATTATTATAGGTTTTCTAGACGCAACGCGCATATTGTATTGCAACAACCTCCCTAAAATATTTTTTTCCTTGTTTTGTAATAATAATGAGGCGAATTCTTTTCGTTGACTGCACGATATTGCTATAATTTATAACATTTTTTTCTCTTTGAAAAATGATTACCCACTTATTTAAGCTAAGTATTCTAGCACATATCATATCATCGCCGCACTCATTTTTACCATAACACATAAACATTTTTTACGCTGAGTAATGTGCCATGTGCCAAAGGATTCTAGAATTTCTCAATGTTGAGTATCTATCTGTTGTTTATGGTAGGTACATCATCTTCATTATGATACCCAAAAAGGATCATAAAAATGCATAATACACTACTTTAGTAAGGTGACGCATCTGTTTAACAAGTTCTTTTGTCAGACAACGGCAATGATGAAAAAGACAATGACGTAGCGCATCATCTTTCAAATATTGCTCTTATGTAAAAAAGGAATGCATTTCCGGCAAAATTATTGCATATTGTAAGGTGTGATTTTTGACAAAAATTTGTACTTTTAGGCTATTTGTCTCAGTCTCGCTCGACAGGCCCTTTTTGTGCAATGAAATGACATGGCTGAAAATTTTGTGGACACACTTGTCATAAAAAAATATTAAGGACGATTTGAACACTCTCAGACCACACCGACGTGANGTGGACACACTTGTCATAAAAAAATATTAAGGACGATTTGAACACTCTCAGACCACACCGACGTGATAAGATTATGCATGATAAATTGGAAGAACCCAATGAGTTTTTTGGGGGATTATACCTGCGGGAAAAGATGTCAAGTGGTCTTTTCTATTCGGCAGTAATAATTATCTCATGTTGCTCACATTTCCTAAGTGTACTAATTTTCTTTTGGATATTTTTTTTATTCACAGAATATAAACCCCTTTAACTTGTCCCAATTCCCGAGTCCCACTTTGGTAAAACAATGTTGCTGCCACGAAGACGGAAAAGTGACAGACCAACATGTCATTACCACCTCGTCAGCTTCGCTGCATTCCTTTTTCTCTTCGTAGAAGTAGATGAATGTAGCCAGTGCTCAAAAGTTTAGTGACACGCCTCCCCGCTACAACTATGATAATCTGCCAAAAACTGGATTTACATGTCAAGGGAAACTTCGAACAATCGTGACACACAGGACTTCAAGTTCCTTTGTCCAAACGGAACAGTGTTTGATTCGGTAAGTGAAAGTAGAATTTAAATGAGCACAGTTGAGAATTTTAATTATTAATTTTATTAATGTTATTACGGCAGAGTAAGTAATTTATTTTAATGGGAAATTATGCATAACCCATGATCTACTAATTGCTAGTGACATGATGTAATAATGTGGACAAAATGCTTCAAAACAAATTTCTTTATAGTCAGGTTAATTAGAGCTAAAATTGTTTTGTTACGGGATAACAGTAAAAAAAAGATGGACGATGTATGATGCAAAAAAAGATTCGTTATCAAATCAGAGCGCAACCGTACGCGTGCAGTTTTCTGACAGAAGAAGATTTTTGTATTGAATGAAAAGAATAAAAGAACTCGAGCGTGCTGCACACGTGTGCCAACTGCCAACAGAAAAGAAGATTGTATAATCATAAACAATTATCGTAAAAATCAAAACCATACATTTTGCTTTTTTATACTTAATGAGAAGTACAGAGTGGCAGAACAAGTCACAATTAAGGAGGAAAAAAATTATACACTGTACACACTAGTGAACTAACATCAGTTTTTTTGTATTTTTTTGTACTCAGGCACAATGTGTTATCTAATCTGTCAATTTTGTTTCTTGAAGATTGTACCAGCTACTGCACTTATTTGACTGGTACACTTTGCACTCTATTTTTTTTCAGAGAAAAAAAGTGGCCCTATTTGTTACAGTTTCGAAGGAAAAAAAAATCCACATACAGAACAATAGAAGAATACATCAAAAGCTCATTAACTTCCCTTCCACTTTCAAAGTTGAATAGTGTAACTGCTCATGCATCTGATGATGACGTTGAATGCAGATTAGATCAGATCAACATCAAAGGAAAGAGAAAAACAAAAGTGCAAAAGTTATATACAAGTTTCGTACATACTGATCCTTTTCGCTTAATGGGCACAAATAGACAAATAATGCTTATTATGCTTATCAGTTGGGTGGCAAGTTATTTTTAAAGTTCATTTTTATCAGAACAAATAGAACAATTCAGGACAGCACACTAATTGTGTTATAATTTACCTTGGTATATGCAAATCAGTTGGTACTTCAGCAGAATGTCCCGTTTCTACCACGCAATTTATAAGTATAAAATGCAAGGCAATAGTTTTTAACCTTTCATACACTTCTCACATTTCAAAGTCTTCCATACTGTTGAAAAAAATGTCCACACACACCAAAACATCATCTCTAAATTTTCAGAAAAAAAACTCTTCAACAAGACATGTTTTTAGATGGGTTGCCCTTCTTTCTTTCTGAACTGCATTTTACACACGCATAATAATATAAAAAACAGCGACAAACTGCACAAGTTGTAAAAGTTGACGCTTGATGATGGACATTTTGATGCACAAACACGATCCTCAAAAGTTATCCCTGAGTCATCCTAATTTTTACCTATAAAAATAATTAATGGGTGGAAAAATGACTGTGGTGGAGTGTCTAGTTTGATATTAAAAAGAATAACTCATGAATTAATAATAGTATTGCGTGGGCCATTGTGCTGAATTTCCTTTGTGAGTAACTAACTACAATTCGGAACGGTGTTAGCGCATCACAAAAGACTGTGCTATTTTGTTAGCTGAAATGATTATTACATAAAAATTATGAATACAAACGGACGGATATATAATGCTTTTCGCGCAATAATCAGATGGGTACATGCTGTCAGTTGTTGGTCAACAACGAGAAAGAATTTTTTTGAAAACGCTTTTCAAGAATGACGGACAAAAATTATATAATCTTGGTAAAGAAATTCCCTTTGGGTTGTGTCCATGCTAAATTATGGGGAAGAGTGTTTTCCTAAACAACCGCATCATCACTTCTCGAGTCATTGCTATTTTGTAATATTTTGCAATGAATGTTTTTCTTCGAGTGTGCTAATTCTTGGCACTAGGCAAATGGGATGTGATAATGCGTTTCAGTCTATAAATGGGAATAGTGAAGATACTTCTAGGAATTTAATCAAAAGAATGAACATCAATGAAGATGATTACAGATGCACACCTACTTTATCCGACTGAACTAAATGCTAAATGCTAATGTTTCAACATGTCGAATAAAAAAATTGATATGTGTACAATATGAATGCTACTCTTTCTAAACTACAAAAGCTTACGCATTTAAGACCTTGAACTGCATAAAGTCAGGTGTCATATTCGAAGAAAATTTCACAATAATTATTGTTAAATTAGTGGTAAAGGTGTGCTTATTCACGAGTTATATAATTATGCTAATGATTCATTTGATTCACTTTTTTTAGGAACATCAAGTGTGCATCGATTACTACCAAGTGGTTTGTCATTCTGACGTTGGAACAAATCCACTTGGCCAAATCATTTGAAATTTTCAAGCTCTCTTCCGCTCAAGGAAATCGAGATCTTGACTCCACAAAGTTGTCCCTCGTGAACCCCGACGCACTAGATAGGAACACACTTGGTGATGACTTCCAAGTCGAAGAGCATAACACCAATCGTCTGGCGTCCTCCCAGAATTCGCTAAACTTCCGTGGATCTCAGCGTGCCCCATCATCCAAGCCTGCCAAGACAAATAAAGAGAAGGAAGACATTTTCTTTAACAACAAAGGATTCGTTCCATCAACCAACTTTGGATCTTATCAGGAGCCTACGGCAAGCACAAGACGTCCAGTGTTTTCCACAACGACTACTACAACAACTACTGAAGCTCCTGGTTCGTCAACTCCCAGAAGACCTTCAAGGAACACTCTTGCCGATGACTTCCAAGTCGAAGAGCATAACACCAATCGTCTTGCGTCCTCCCAGAATTCGCTAAACTTCCGTGGATCTCAGCGTGCCCCATCATCCAAGCCTGCCAAAACTAATAAAGAGAAGGAAGACATTTTCTTTAACAACAAAGGATTCGTTCCATCCACCAACTTTGGATCTTATCAGGAGCCTACGGCAAGCACAAGACGTCCAGTGTTTTCCACAACGACTACTACAACAACTACTGAAGCTCCTGGTTCGTCAACTCCCAGAAGACCTTCACTGGAGACATTTGAAAGTTACGAGACGGAATCCTTTTCGGGATTCATTCCATCCAGAAACAGTTTCGGCAATCAAGCACCAGATTTTGACGCTTCCGTAGAAGAGTTCTCGCCGAGGGATGTGATCCAAGATGATTTCACTGTGAGGACGACAGAGCGGTCAACAACAACTACTACAACAGCCAGGCCATTTGTATTCCAGAACACGTTTAGAACAACCTTATCTCATCTCCCTTCCACTTCCCGACCATCAGCTCAAACGTTCCAACAACAAGCTTCGAGGTTTAATGATAACTACTTTACCCGCTTACCAAGCTCCACGAGAAGACCTGTTTCCAAAGCCGCTCAATTCTTCCTCCATTCCACAACAGCAGATGACTACTTCACCCCAGAGTACCGACAACCAACGGCCAACCCATTTTTGCGCAATCAACAACCAAGATCTACTACAACAACGGTTAGACCTAGTGTCGTCTTCCAGTCCAACTCTGGAACAGTGAGACCAAGATTTAATGGTGTCAGTGGTACAACTACAGATTTTCCATTTGAAATAACAACCCAGTTTCCAACAACCCGTAGGTCAACAACGACAACAGAATTCCCAACTACGACGAGAAGAAACGTGGAGGAATTTGAAGCCAGGCAGAGTACCACATACAACAGCGACTTCACCAGGAACAGCAATTTCTTCAATGTGAACAAGGAGAAACCATTCAAGGAAGAGTTTGGTGGAAAGACATCATCCTCCTCAGGACAACATCGTCAGTTCCCTCCACAGATTTCCAGCCAATTTGTGGAAGAAGAGACATTACGACCACGGAGCATTCATGGAGTTTCCAATTCTCAGGTTTTGAATCGACAGACGCCTCGTGACAACTTTGGATTTTCTACGGTGCCTCCCCCAACAACTGCTGAGCCAGCAAGCAGCACCTCGCCACCAACCACGGCTGCAGCAACGGAAGTGACTCAGCAGGAAACCGCTCAGACGTTGGCAACCCGCTTGCAAAGCCAACTGTTCAAGAAAATCACGACTACAAAGAATCCTGAAAGATTCTCCATCTTTTTTGGAAGAAGCACTCCAGCAGCTGGTGACGACAGACTGCCTTCTCCAGGACCTACCACAGTCTTGTACTACGACAACCAATCCACAAGCAAGCGACCAATTCGGATAAGAAGTACGACAGCAAGTCCGTTTGACTTTGAGCCGACAACAACGCCCGAGTATGATAGGCGTGGAAGATTAGCTCGACTTGGGTTAATTACGACCACAGCGGCCCCAGACTCATCATCCTCATCCTCGAGACCACTCAGGCGTGGAGTGAGAAGGCGAGTGAGACCAGGAAGACCTCGTCAACCTGCAAAGCCTTTTGATCCTCAATTGAAATACACCAGAAAGAGGTTCAATGGCGACAGACAAGAGGAAATTTTCAACGCTGAAGCGTCAGTGTTCAGGGGAGATCCCAGCTTCAACAACTACTACCAAGATGAGGTAAAAAAATTTACTAGTTAAGCCGCGTGATAATGAGATTCATAATTTTATGATTTAATACGCGGAAGACATGGTTGCAACTCATTAATTATGTTCACTGATTTGCCATAGAGGAAAGATGGAAGTCCTGGCAAAGCTGAACAACAGCAGCAGCAGAGGCAGCGTCAACCTGTGAATAATTTTGAACAATTTTATGGACGGCGTGTTCGGCCCGGCGGTAATCCAAACAATAGTAGCGTCCCTGCAAACACTATCAATAACGCCGAAGGTTAGACACACAATAATGGATACAAAAGTGCATTCTCATTTTTAATAGCTAATCTTTATAAAGCGTATAAAGTCTGCAATCTTGAGATAGATAAGCACACGCGAAGAATTTAAGACTGAAAAGAGACCCATTGTTGCATGAACACTTTTTTTTGAAGACGACGCGCTTGGCTTTATTGAAACTTCCATAAAAAGTAATCTTCTTTCTTTTCAAAGTCTTAATTCTTCTTTTATGACATGGGAGTCTCTGGGAACTGAATGAAAATTCAAGGTCGCAAAGGTGGCTATATGTATTGTCAACCATTTTACTTCGAAATATTATCCCTTGAAATATGTTATGATGATACAGAACACAAAAATCTCTGTGTGCACGAGATACAAATTTTTGAATGAAGCGGATGAACGATAGTAAAGTGATGATAATGATGATTTGATAGGCTGAAAAAACTCACATTTTCGAGACCATTAAGGTCATGCCTTAATCGAATTTTTTTTTGGAGAATAAGGCTAGATAAACACAAAACTCACAAAGAAAAAAAAGGGTATCTTGGGAGAGCGCGACTGAGATTATGATTATGATAATGAGCGCGATGCAGGATTTAATGACCTAGATGAGATATGACGATGTTGATGAAGAATTCAATGCACTTTTTAAGGTCTTTGTGTGTATCTAGGTACACGCTTCAAACCAAAATTAAACATGTGCAGTCAGTCGCAATGCACTTGCTTCATTCAACCTTTAAATGAAAAACTACCTTCAAGTCCCTTCAGATACATATATTTTGTTAGAAGCCACGTTACTTGAAAACAGCCATTATTCCTGAACTGGCTGAGTTTCGACTGCATTTGAAGGCAGTTATCATAACAATTCCCTGAGTTTAATGTTAGTTAGCCTAATTTTTTGCATGACTTTGAGGAGTTCGTTGGAAGAATTGGAAATGGCGTCTTTTTCTATTTTTTTGACAATATAAATTGTTAGCTTTGTTCGAATAGTTGGTAAACTGACACAATGGGACTGGTCTTCATCAAAATATTATTCAACATGGTAGATTTTACACAGAAGCATTGTTGAGGTTGTTAGTGAGCAGTCTCAGAGTCTCGTTAAATTGCCAGTCTTTTTAAGACTGGAATTCAACTATTGTTTGTGAAACATGTGTCATTATTATACACCCTTTTTGCAGAAGTTACTGAGCCGTGCGGACCAGTGAAAATCATGTAAAATGTAAACTACGCTCATGTAAACTACGATTCTATACGCAAATAAAGAATTGATAGTAGAGCTACATCGTCGTTCTGGTAAGCGTAATAATAATGAGATTGACGAGTAATGCCAGCTAAATTAAGGGGCATTGTATGAGAAGGTAAAGGTTTACGTCTTGCGTCGTCCTGTCTGGGCCGATGAATCATATCGCAATTGTTTTTATCGCGATTGCAAATGAGAAAAAAAGATGAGAAGATTAACTTTGCAAAAAAATGAGTTTAAGTTCAATTGGCAAGATTAACGAGAATCGTATAGTAAGTTTACCTCAAGCCGAACACATGAAAAAGGCACAAGGAACAACAATGCAAATTGCATTGTAGTTCACTAAAATATGTTGCAATAAATTTTGCTCTTGTGTCCTTTCAATTCTGAGATACTTAGAAAAAAATTGTGATTAGGTAGTGATTGGTGTTGCATCTGTGATATCTCAAGAGATTTTCTTTTTACATGATTTCATGATCTAAATTGAACTTATATCATTACACCCTCAAGGAAAAGGAACAACTGATGAAAAAGTAATTTTTAAAAAAGTGTTTTCACGATGCGTCCTCCTTTGCAGCTCGACTGGGATATGAAAAAATGATGAAAAGTAAGTAATACAATAATAAATCATGATTTTTAAAGGTGCTCCACCACAAGGAACACAACTGAGGCGACGAGTGGTCAAGCGCATCCGTCCCAAATCGACCACCCCGGAACCAGGTAGTGTCCCAGATGGCCCCACTCCAAAGAAGGAATTTGTCGTTACAGGATCTACAATCAGACCAGTGACCAGGATCAACGTGAAGACGAAACTTGGTGGAAAAATTTCTACTACTTACCGCACAACCGAAATTACGGATGGCACGTCTCAGGCATCCGGACTAACAGAACCTTCTACATCTGCGACATCAACGACAACAACAGAGGAACCTGAGCTGGTCACAGCTTCTGACGATGAGATTGCGGAAAGGAGACAGCATACCCACCCGTCATCCACAACTTCTCATAAACCTTCTTTATTGGGATTGGGACATAAAAAGCAAAACGACTCCCACTTAGTCATTAAAGTACTCAACGAAAAGTCTCCTTCAGCTGCGCCATTTTCACTGAAGAAGATCTTGGCAGATAAAAAGACGGCGGGAAAGCCCGGAGGAGCTGCGAAGCCAACTACGATAAGCGTAGGAACAAAGACGACCGCCAGCAGCAGCAGTACAACGGAAGAGAGCAATACAAGGAGTCCTGACTATGACTACGCCTACTATAATACGGACGACGCAACAGACTACGACTCAGAAACTGGGAAAATAGACCATAAGAATTACGGCAAGAAACCTAAACCGACTAACGCGTAAATAATCGACCATTATAAGTTTATAGCAAAAATACAATTTAGTTTAGTTGAATTTAGATATTGTAACCGACCGGACTAATTAGCAATGCTTAACCACAGTAGCGGTTCAAATCACAGACTTAATATTGCGCGTGACGCGACATGACATTATACGATACCTGGTTTTTTATTAATATTACAATGTATTTGTTACAGTGGTTCGATATTCATTTAGAGGAAGTAAGGCAATATTATAAAGATTCAAGGAACGATAATTTTTAAATAAATGTGACTGAAGAGATACATAAAAATAAAACATTTTTGTAAAAAAATCATAGCTTAAAATGCACCATAAAATAACTATATAGGTATACAACTTAGTACATACATACGTACATGTACATACGTCGTGCACACACTACTGAATACTACAACAATGCAAAACTTTAGTTGTTCAAAACTTTTTACACATTACATTTTACGGTAGAATAGGTCACGTTATTACGTAAGCAGTAAATAGTATACCATTAGTCCTGCAAGGAATGTATAAATAGTCAATCAACACAGCTTTGGAGTGGCACCAGAAGCATTTTTATGGAGATTACCACTTCGTTTTTACTGTTAAGAAGTTTATATTTTTACAGGTTTCTTAATCGTACTTAAGATTTGATGTATGTCCACTTGGAGTGTGTAAGATATGTGCTCTTAAAATGTAATTCGTACTTCTTTCGCTGTTGTGTAATGTAATAATAAAAATTCTGCATGAAATTAGTGACATGTTGACGACTTCAAAAGTGCGTGTAAATGACTTGAGTGAAAGTTTGTACACTGTGAAAAAAAATCATCAAATGTGTATTTTTTATCGAATAGAAGGATGAACTGTTTTTAGTTTACAAAAATGTGCCAATAAATTTTTGTGCGTGGAATGTTTTGTAAAAAGGATTGAGTTGAAAACGTGAGAATTTATTTCTTGGAAAATACCATATTATAATCAAATTCATAAATATTTCACTGGAACAAGTTTCGATATAATATTATGCAAGGGTAAATTATGCATAATTATGCATAGATGAACATGCTTGGCTTCGGATTAATAACTGCGGCCAAACAGTGTGTAATTTTGAGGCTTGGCCTTGCATTGAGGATGAATGCATTTGGCATTTGCTGGCAAATCCTTCGGTTGACGGAATGGGATGCACAAGCTTTTCGCTCCCATTGCTGGTGCTCCAGGCTCACTGGGCTCCTCTCGAGCACTATCCTTTTTGATAAGCTCCTCGCA
>JAHZNF010002722.1:0-18913 GCA_027744215.1 Troglopedetes dispersus
TTATTTTGAATGTTAATTATTGCATCGAGATAATTCATTTTTTCAGGTTGGGATAAAATGTCTGGAAACAGGAATCTGGGGTGCTCGATGCAACGTTATAATAAACTGCGCTTCGCTGACCGATGTTGCTCTGAAAGCGGACTTGATTAAGGAGGCAAATTCGCTTAATGAAACTGGAAAGGGTCATGCCGATCGGATTCTCCAGTCCTTAGAAAAGGATGAGTCCAAAGACTAAAAAATAAATTGGAAGCAATAAATTCAAAGAAATACACTTTGGATTCAGTACTAAAACGCATTTATTTATTGAAATAACATTTCAAATGTTTCACATGTCATTTTAAAAATATTCCATGTATTACATCATGGTTAATCCCAGAATAGCATTTCAAGCAAAAGTAAATGCTGGTATTTTCTACTTCTTGGGATTTAATTGTTCGTTCACGTAAAAAAGGTAGTCGTTACTCAATGCCAAAATCCTACATCATATACCACCCAACTTGACCAACGGTTTTGTTTTTTTAAAGTTATAAGTTTAAGTATTGCATCTTATCACTTCACACACCTCCAAAGAAACCCCATATTTTTTCACATAGGTACGATATGTATTCCGGACGATCGTACAAGTGAATTTTTTTGAATCATTATACAACTATCTATTTAGTCTAATTACTTGAAGGCATAACTACGAGGAATGAAATCATGAATTTTATTGTCTGTTCTCAGACCTCGGATGTCTTTCTAACTTTCTGAGAATTTATCACTTTTAAATACATTTTTGATTAGTGTGGAAAAGATGGTTCAGCTACATAACATTGTCACTTTTGTGCCACATTCACTTCAGGTGTTATCCAAATATTCGATATTTACAGCAATTCAGTGATTTTTTTGATCCGACGAACAGGCTGATTGGAAATCTTACATTAAAACTATGCATAAAAATGGCAATTACATAAAAACGGTAAAAATAAAAAAATAAATCATAGCATCATAGCACCTTGCAATACGCATAATAATGTATGTACACGTTTATGTTATCGAAGTTTTGTTGTGAAAAGATAATATGGAAGAGAAATAAACAATAGCGCAAAATACTCTTTAGACTTTTAAGTTAATAATTACTGTGCATGATTGAATAAACCATGCATACTTCACATGAACGAACAATAATAACAACAACAGCAAGACACATGAAAGAGGTAATCTTGCGGACATATCTGGATACAATATAAAACCACTACAATCTATTTAGTACATACAATAATAACACTAAAATATTACTCTGTCTAATAAATCCTATTGGATAAAATATAAAAAATGTTTAACATATCATCAGTTGGAAAAGAAGAAGGCAATAATACAGTGTATTAATCCCCTTAATTATTACTAAAAGCTTTTAAAAACCTTCGCATAATAAATCGTCAATTTTATTAAAGTTTAATAGAAGCGCAGAGAATGCAATATTTGGTTCATTACAAGTACATGCTAAAGCTTCACTTTCAGAATAAAATATTTGTAGATTATGTACACAAAGCGTATTCTACTATACACCGATGGTGTATTAAATCATCAAGGGTTTTCTTATAATCACTATGAAAGATACGCCACCCTTTTAAATCTTTTTTTTTTCGATTTTGGTAAACGAAGTGCCATTCCTGTCTGCCACGATATTTTATGAGAGATAGTAAAAGTGTCAGTTACAGTATTCATATCGTAGTCAGACAGACATATCAGACAGCAATATTTAAGAATTGAACTAGATAGATGTTTTCAAACAAAAAATATTTTCTACAGTTTACCAGGTATGCAAACTTGACGCATGTATCTTACATACATAATGATATTAACAAAATCTCATGCATCATTCATTATTATTTATTGCATTGTAGTGCACAAGTCAATTCAGAAACTGTGCATTTACTTATTGCTTGAATGAAGGCAATCTTATTGCTCCTTGTGCTTGCATTTTCTGAGTTTATGTTAAGATGCATGATAGACGTGTTGATTTCCACAACGTACAATTCTAAATCAATATTTTAAACACTTTTCAGGTTTTGAAACCTTCCATCCTTCCACTCAAATTGCAAATACATAATAAAGTTAAATCCTTCATTGTTATGCGGAGGAAAATATAATCATAATGATTAATTGACTACACATGACTCAATAATACGTAGCAGCACTTATTATTATTATTACTGTTACATATACACATAAAATAAAATAATATTATATAGGATGGTTTGTTGTGCGCATTTTTTGGCGTTCATGTTATTTGGGAGTACACACACAACAAGAAATTGTAAAGGCAATTATTAATTTTTGCCTAATTTCAATTAATTTTTACAGTGCACACACACAACCAGAAAGCTAACAATAGAAAGGCGTAGACTACTACACAGATAAAAAAAAGTAAAAATCTGTAATACAGAGATTTATTATTACCACCATTATCAGCGCATTTCGTGGGTAATACTCTGTGTACCTGTTTAAATCAGCGTTACATATTATGATGGAATATAATATAACTTAAAATTTATATTTTTTTTGCTACAGTTTGCTCACTTGACTTTGTGTGCAGACCTCTCCTATTATGCACGCACTCATCAGTCATGAGACTATGCACACATTTTAAGGTAGGTGAGACATGAAATTTTTTTGCGTGGTCCTTGGCAAACTTATACGAATTTTCCTTCATCTAGATTATATCAGTTAATGCGATCATAATTATGACTGATCTCTCTCTCTCACTCTCATTCAATAGTGTTGCTGGTGGTAAGTACCCCTTTACAAATAATTTTATCATTTTATATTGAGTTTACGTGTACACCAGCTAGCAACTGCATCGTTTGATATTCCTATAATATAATATATGTCTTATTAATAATATGTATAAAAAGCTATTGTGTGTATCTATGTTCGAATGTGTTTAACGAACGATTATTGAGCGTATTTCCCTTCGCTTGCACTTTCACGTCTTTGAAGAAGCTGACGTCGCCACAATGGGATGGATGCCATACGTTTCGCCTCGATCTCTAATTTCCTTTGTTCTTCAGCCTCTTTACGTGCTCTCTCCGCGGCCTTCTTGGCCATCATTTGGCGTTTCCATGCTGGAATTGGGGCTCCAGTTACGTCATTCACGGGAACCTTGTTATGCAATGGATTATTTTTAAAAAATATGAATATGACTGACTCTCTTGATTCTTATTGATATTCCTATAAGGAAAAATTTGAGAAAAAACTTACATCTGAATAGAAGTTTACAGGTTGGTAATAGGTCGCAAGTTCTTTCTGGACTGCTTTCTCCTCCGCCATTTGTCTCCTACGAAGCTCCTCTTTCCACTCCCTGACTCCCCCGACTTGACTCGACTCTGCCAGTTCTGCAATGACAGCGGCTTTGGTTTGCGGTTCCCCAGTTGTCGATAAGTTGCTGTTGGAGCCGTTCAGAGCTGTGTTGGACTTACGCAGGGGTTCCTGGCCTAGCAACTCTGCATTTGATTTCCCTGCTGACTTACCAAGGCCCAGTGGTTGATCAGGCACAACCCTTCCGAGCGGAGGAGCCGACCGTGTTCTGCTCATTGGGGTCTTCTTTAAGTGAACTTTCTACAATTTACATGTAAAGTGAAACTTATTAGGAGTTAAATTATAATTAAAGCTCATTTTCTGTAAAAAAACAAACTCATTTTTGAAAGGCGTACCATTAATTCTTCAGGTTTTATCACAACACCGCAACTCTTGCCAATTCCTAAGGCACTTGGAGATGCATAAATGGGCTCACGCTCCCGCTCACGATGCCCATTTTCTTTTATTGTGGACTTTTCCATTTCGATTGGTGAAGCAGCACTCCCATTACTTGCATTACTATTGTTAGTACAACTACTAGAATTCTGACTTCCGTTTATCCTTTCCGCATTAATTTCTTCAAACTCATCTTCAGCATTGGTTTCCTCTGGCACAGGGGACATCACTCCAACCAAGTTGTCAGCTACACCGAGTGCTTTAATTGCTTCTTCGACTTTTGACAAAGGTCTTGTCGGGGTTGTGGTGCCATTGGTTTGAGGCGCTCCTCCATTACTCGCTCCATTCGAAGTTCCATTTGTTTTCCCTTTGTTTTGGATGCTTCTCAAGTATTCCGATGGTTTGATAAGAGCGTCTTGTGGAGGAGTTGGAAAGTGAGGGGGGATGAAGGGGACTTTGCCACATCCCGGTGGAGGTTTGGTTGGGGTTATTTGAGACTTGTCGTCACAGTTTCCATTTCCAATTAATGTGTCACATAAGGGTGGTGGTGGTGGAGGACATGAGGTTGTTCTCACCAATTTCTTGGCCAAAGTTTCAAAAGGATTTTCGCCATTCGAGGTTAGCTCCTCGATGTCTTCGTAGTCGTTTTCAACCACTCCACCACCATCACTGCCACCAGCTCTTTTGTCAGGTTCATGTGGCCCGTTATCGTGGGAGCCGATTACGTTATTATTTATATCTGTGGAGAAACCAGGCATCGGAGGAGGAGGTGGTGGAGGTGGAGCACCATTCTTCTGGGGAACGCTTCCATTGCTAGCGTTAATAGAGTTCTGAACGTGGACGTCAAAATTGTGGTTATTGTTCTGCTGTCCTGGGGCTTCCCCGTTGCTACTGCAGTCCTTATTATTATTATTGCTATTAAGTTGGAACTTTCCTTGCAAAGCTGATACTGTGCAACCAATGCCAAATCCAGTTTTTTGTGATGGTGGTGTGGGAGGAGGTGACGAGCCTGATGACACAGTTGATGAATTGGAAGAAAAGTCGTTTGTATTTATTCCCAATCCGACTTTCAGCTTGGAAGTCGTCTGTGTGTCATTAATTAGATCTTGAATGTGATGGTGCCCATGACTTGGGTTCACCGGAGCTGGTGCCATTTTCGAGGCAACCGCTCTTGTCTCGTTTACAAGGTTTTCTGGAGGATGCAAAAAGAATGGAGAATTGGACGCCGGGACACAGGTGGAGGGTTGTCTACTATGATGAAATTTCTTGGAGCTGCTACCGTTTGCAGATGCAGTTTGAGCAGTTGGTTGGGCGCAAGCACCATTCACACCTGCATTTCCGTTGCACTGCTGAGAACAAGGAAACGGAATTGTATGAGCTGTTGTATTATTATTCCCACCTTTTGGAGGATGGAGGAAAAACGACTTGGAGTTTTTCCCGGGAGAGGATGATGACGATTCTTTATGAGCACTATCCGGACTCTTTGTCCGGAAATCTGTTAAGGTGAAACTGTGCGTTGTTTCCGTGGCGGACTTGAGTTCCTCCGAGCTACTGTCGGATGACACCGGGCACCCACAGGAAGTGGTAGACGAGTTAGAGGTGGAGGACGCGGAAGGGGAGAGTGAAGGCGTGTTGGTCGACGCAGATAAGCTGGAGTTTCCACTCGAAGAAGCACAATCTGTGCCACCCACCACTGGCGCTGGAGGTGGTGGTGGTGGCGGAGGTGGTGGAACTTGTGGCGCAAACACTTTAGAGTCTTCCGTGCGACTCTTATTATTATGTCCTGTGCCAGCTGCACAGGCTGTAGAGTTCACTGTCGTTTTAATAATATTTCCACCGTTTGAATTCACTGTGATCGTTGTTCCAGTATTAGTGTTGTTACTCCGCTCTTTACTTCGCTCCCTACTCCGTTCACGGCTTTTATCTCGCGAAGCACCGTTACCTGCCGAAGGTGTTGTATACTGATCTAAATTCACACTCACAGGCAGGCTTAAGTTTGGCTCTTTTAGCGTTCCGTTTGATCCTGAGGAAGTTCCGGATGAGGTTGCTCCAGTTGTGCCACTTGTCGCATGTTTAGCCAGAATGTTCACAATCTATTTGTAAAATAATTTTTTGAAAAAAAAAATATTCACTTGCAACATGTTCAATTACACAAACAGTTATCCATGTCGTGACTACAAAACTGTCACTACCAAACCATTTTGGAAGGAGCTACTAATGTGATCATGCTTAAGCTCGCCTTTCTACTGATGACGCAAAAAATGTTTAAGCAAGTACGACAAACAGAAAGGAGCTGTTTTCGGTAGGTGAGGTGATCCTTAATGCGTTTGAACTTACGCCATGAACCATCAAACTAAAAGAACAGGAAGCCCTACACATACTTATCAAATTGATGCGCAGTAGCCAGTATATTTTTCCCTTTGAAAAATGTTGTGTAATACCAACTAGAAAAGGGTTTACAGCAATCTTTCACATGCCAAAAAACTCCATAACCGAATAATAAAGAGTATTATTAGATAACGTCACTTTTCGAGAAAAAAAACTATCTGCATATAATAACAGAGAATTCATCTTACTCAAAAAGCAAAACATATACATACGTGCACCACCTATAACTACAAGCAAATTAATGTGCATTATATAAAATGCTTGATGATAATAATAAATGTATAAAAAATAACTATTGTTTTATAGCGTTCAAATGACTGGTCTCCTGATAATGTGCAATTTTTATTGCATATCATTTCTGCCTGCCTGCGTATATTATAGTGCTCGTTTTGTACTGACACGGTTCAAGACGTTTACAATTAACATGACCGTCCATATTATCGTTTAGCAGTGCAACAGACTTTACATTTTTTTTTAAAAAAAAGGAAGGTAGTAGTATGTGCACATATTATTATCATATCATAATATCATGCACTCGCTCGACCCTCCACTTGACCACTGCCTTAACATTTTTTTTTCTCTTCTGGTTTTCATTTACCCTATAACTAAATTGAATGAAATATATGTGTGCATTATATAGTTGATAAATATAATCAACTTTGAAACCTCATGGTCAACAGAAGCCCATCATCGGAACCAAGTGCATGAATCATGTACTGTCGGGGGTGGAAAAAACTTGAAGCAACTGCATTTCTTGTTACTTGGGTCAAGGCTGGCCACAGTAAAACCAGAAATAATATGAGTGATTAACATTTGGTACGTAAATAAAATCTCTATTTTAATGAGAGTGGATGCCAGCGCTTCCTACCTGCGCACCACCTGCCGCTTGTTAGAATTTTTTACAGGATCGGTTTGTATAGGAACTCGAGATCTTTTTAGATTGTGCACAACACACTCAAAAAAACTGAAACGGAACATTGATGAAATGTCGGTCGGTGTTTCGTAGATAATATGTTGAAGATAATCATGATATGATTTACGCTACTGTAAAAAATATAGTACAAAAGGGTATGATCGAACTAATACATTTTTCTAACGGATATGCAGCGAGCGAAAAGTTAAGATTGCTTCAAAACGGACTGAGGAATCGGAAACTTTTGCTTGTCTTTTTATCAAAAACAAGTTTGAGGTTGGTTTTTTTTGTTTTGGCTATCTGAGAGTGGATGCCAGCGCTTCCTACCTGCGCACCACCTGCCGCTTGTTAGAATTTTTTACAGGATCGGTTTGTATAGGAACTCGAGATCTTTTTAGATTGTGCACAACACACTCAAAAAAGGTTGGTTTTTTTTGTTTTGGCTATCTGACTTCGTATAGTATTAGGTTATACTAAAGAGTTGTGGAGTCTGCGATTTCCTTTGTACAAAGAAAAAGGTTCCTACAATTTACGTCAATAATCATCGTAATCTTCAAGTCATGCGTCTGTGAAATCCTGAAAGGAGCTTATTATTATTATGGCATAAGCACTATTGATCTTATTTTTATGAATGCATGCCATTAGGTATTTCGAGTTACCGCAGAGAAAGAGCCGTCGAAGAGAAGTTTGAAGCTGGCGTTTTTTTTAATTTGTGTTACTTTAATCATTAAATCCAATAATTACTACCACTCATACTTTTTCACGTCAGCATCATCGTCATCACCGCTGTGCCATGTTTATGTGTGTTTTTGTAACCGTAATTGCTAATTCGCAAATGAAGTTTTATTAAAAGCATAAACCCTGAGCGTGTGTTGTAAACACTGAACAAAAATAATTTAGCACATTACGTACCTATGTACCTACCATGAGCAAAGGAGGTACATGCCTGTGAAATGATTAATTGGTCGGAAGACGATAAAATGAGATAATTTCTGCCAACTGACATAACTCTGGTAAGGAAAAAAAATGAAAGCGTGAATTAAAAACATTTCATGAGTGGATGTAGTAAACCATACTTTATACGACAGCGTTGCAATCTTATGTATATGTATGTAGTAATTCGCGAGTGTGCACAGTAGGAAGCTCTGACTTTTTGGTATTCTTTTGGTGCGTGGTGGAGTGAAGTCAAAGCACTTTTTGAAAGCATCGTCGTCGTCATTCCCATGAGAGAACAATTACCGTCACGTGTAAAGTCATCCTCATGCTCGTCTTGTGCTCAAGCATTTTTGGGCGCAAAACTTGCGTGAAATGGTGAGATAAAATCAAGGCATAAGCCGTGATGCAGTTACAATTGTACCTTTTCTCGTATTGTACACTTGGATGCATCTCCAACAATCAAAGAATAAATCCACTGACAAAAATAGCTCATTCAACGGTATTTGCATTTTGAGTGAATGAGTTGCTGGTTTTTCAAAGAAAAATTGGATTACCCTAAACAATGGCATGGGCTAATTCCCTACAGCAAGTGCTAAAAACTTCTTTTTTTATAGTGGAAAATTATTTTATTGCATAAAGTATTAATGCCGAGATAAATCTCTTTGAGAATTCTATTTGGTACTTAAATGGAAAATGAATGATAAAGATAATATTATTAGCAACATAATGGTTTTATGGGAAGTATTCTGTAGTCAGTGCTTATTGTCATAATGGAGTGAAATTAGCAAAAATTTAATGGCTTCGTTAAACTGTTAACGTTAAATTGTATTGCTTCATTAGTTCTTTGAAAAAAAAAGAAACTTTTTTAAACGACAGAAATGACCGCACTCAAATAATTTTGTGTGAACTTTCACATGTGCTTGAATATCATGTGAATTATTTTTTTGGAGAAAACGCGAAAAAATATATGTTTTATAAAAATTTGACTTACTTCCATGTGACCATGGTCATTCGCCACTCGGATCGGGGATCGTCCTTGGCTATCCAAAGTTATCTTCGCTCCGTGTCGCAACAACCACCTCACAGCACGAAGTTGTCCAGCAATTGCAGCATGATGTAACGCTGTCGAACCATTCACATCACTTTTTTGTAAACAAGCACCGGCGGACTTTAAAAATCTCAGGGTTTGAATGTGACCTTCTCTGGAAGCGATATGGATTGGTCGTAACCCTTCCGGTCCACAGGACGCGTCCACACTAGTAACCATAAATATGTAATAATGTAAAACTTGCACATAAATTCACAACAAGTAAACACACACAACGGGTTTCCAACTTTCACTCTTAAGGTACTGCTAGTAAATCAAGCTATGCATTCAAGATCACAATTCATGTCACCATTACTTTAATAGACAAAAACAAAAATAACTGTTTTCATGGAAAGGACTTTGGGGTTGTTTACTGTTGTTCTTCTCTTCAGTTCAACAAGAAATCTTATAAGCGTTTGTTATGAACGAAGATGAGTGAAATACTGAGCAGTTGACTTTCCCAAGTAAAAATGCAAAGGTGTGTCTCACTATTTAGGAGTCCCCAGGGAAAAAATGCAAGCGCAAAGATATTAATTTAATGGACATCACTGCACAAAAAAATTACCCAAAAACCTGTGGTACATCCTTCCTGAAGTTAGTTCATACCACAAATGACTACCATTGAGTGAATTTATGTGTTGCAAAGTAAAAAAAGGGAAAAATGTAATTAAATATACTTTTATTACTCAAGGACCCAACCCTCAGATCAGATAGTGTGAACTTAACCTATGGCTACATTCGAAAATAATTTTATCTTCAGAATGAATGCTCGAATATCTTCATGGCGTTTGAATCAACACCAAGCGATAATGGCGCCTGCTATAATTGCACACAATTACAAATACATACATTGAAACCACAAGAGTATCACAGAATGCCAAAAAAATCATGAACAAATATAATTCATTATTTTACTGCGGATAACGTTACAGCTCAAAGCTATGTGGAATCACTTTCATCAAAAGAAAAATGAAAACGAATAATATGAAGAAACACATGTCTTTATTCGAACACTTTTTTTAAAGGGACTGCGCTCCCACCACACAGTTTTTTAGTGAATGTACTGGCACCCATTTCAAATTAAAAGCGAGACTTGTGTGCAAAAAAAAAATAACCTACACGGTACATTATGGTTTCATAGTACATGCTTTATACTGTTAACCTTGTTATGAAAGGTGAAAAGACAGAGTCCAAAGATATTTTCATTTTTCGCTTGGTTTGGCAAAGTTCATGCACAATAATACATTACCAACAACACTCAAAATTTACAAAACCCACAAATGCAGTAGTGCGGCATTAGTTTGGGTAGATGATGTGGAGGGATCACCCAATATTATGCTAAAATGAAACAAGTGGGCAGCCAGACACTTTACTCCATCAGTCAATATCACGGCAGATCGAATGAAATAATTAATATTGTGAACTCAAACTTACGAATCTAACTCTTACTTATTTTGAGCAAAGAACCTACTTTATCTCATAAACGCACTCAAAACATAGGCAGAATAAGCACACATGACTTTGCTACAATAAGTTTCGCAGTTTGCACGAAGTCAGTTAGTGTAGCAGTGCTTTTTTTGCATTATCACGATATTGTTGTTAACTAAAAAACCTTATCTCCATCTACAAAAAAATAGTGCGATAGATTACAGGGAAGCAGGGAGCTTGTGTACACGAATGTATCTTACTCATTCATTTTGCGCGTTAATACATGTGTATACATTTCCGAAACTGGTAATTTTAAAAGGAGCCATGTAAGAAACTGTAGGTTTCTTGTTTAATAGTTTAAATTAAATTATCATTTCCTAAACACAGTATAAGCAAGATAATTTTTTAAGAGTCATCATTTCAGTGTTAAACCCGCAAGAAATTTCCTGCAAGTCGTGCTGCTGCATTTTTTGAGCACCACTTTCATTCGTGCTCAGCGTACGTAAATCGAGGTAGAAAATTCTTCGTCAGTCAGAACTACACGGTTCAAGCTGAATCGTTAAGAATTCTGTGCAGATGATGTAGACACATCCCCAAAAACACATTTTTTAAAGCAAAATACAATAGAGCATTTAGCTGTAAGGTTTTAGCTTTGCATGGATTTCGTAGACTTTCTTGTTAAGGATCACTCGCTCTGCGTTAAATGTTCATCAATATTAGTAACTATTACTGTTACTTCATAGGCAACTCAAGTTGTAATTGTGGTAAGGCAGTAGTGGCTTAAGTCAGCAAACGGACTCATGCTGTTCACAATTCAGCATGCTCTCATTTTCACTTCGCCTCGCTACTGCAAATTAAATGCATCAATATGGTACCCCTTTACCACGTAATATGAAATGAAACCCCATTAGCACCGTTTTCTAAGCACTTTAGATAACTTCGATGTAGATAGTTTTTATTTGGCTTGATAATTTTTTATGCTCCAAGATATTTTCGTGTGTGAAAGATTCATCGTGATTCACACATTTGCGTTGTCTCCACCATCACAATAGAGATAAAGTAACAAGATGCCTCATTTGCCACCACCAATGGAGCTTCCAATGTCAATGCTGAAGAAAGTATATTATTCTTCAATTACGGGTGGAAATTAAGTGCTGTGTCAAGAAATCAAGAGGTTTTAATCTGGTCACGGTAAATTATCAAGTTATCCCAACCACAAGTCACTTATATTTCTTTTTTGTAACTTATACACTTATATTTCCCACTTCGCATTTCCAAGATTCGTCATTCATGATTCTCATTGAACGTCATCCCAAGAGCAAAAGTATAAGCTTAATGGTAGCACTGCGGTGGGCCGTGGACAGATGACAGATAGTGAAAGGCGAGAAAATATTTTGGTTCGGTTTATATATATTATTCCCAAAGCTAACTAAATATAAAGAAAAATTCTCTTTTTTGTTGCCAATCTGTCAGAAAATACACTCACTATTCAAATATTTGCAGGCCATAATAATGTGTCTTTCCTTGACAAATGCGTCAATCCAGATTTTCTGTTTCGCTTGGCGTAAAAACGGCCTCGTGAAAATCGCTAGAAAAAATTTCTAAATTTTTAACTAACTAACCATAAAGCTTTATCAATCCTCATTTTTATTTATTTATAAATGTTCTGTTAAGTTTATCTATAATGTTCTCTGCTTCACATTAATTGATCATCACATTACATGCTAATCCACCTACTTGTATGAAGCTACATATTTAGAATTACGAACTGAACATCAGATTTCAACTGGCGTAGTTTTTCGTATTTTATCTTTGCATGAAAATGTATGTAGCACTTTTTAGAATCAAAAGTATGATAGAATTGTGCTGTTTAAAAGGGGTTTGTGAGGAGTGAGCAATATAGAAAATGATTTTGCCATGAACTTGCTTGCTCAGTTAATAAAATAATGGTTGTAATAATTGCTTCGCGTTAAACTTGAAAAGTTCATAAATATATATCGCATTCCAAAATTAAAAACAATAATGTTGGTAATACTAACACACATGCATAATGCTTTCAGTCGCAACTTAAATTAGCCACCACCAAGCGCATTATTATTGTACAACTGACTGCACCACAAAAGCATCTCATATCAACCTTCATAATTACTACTTATGAATGTTCATGCATTAATTTAAAAGCCATTAATACATTCCATTATACTATTTGAAAGATATCTAAATGTTTTTCAAAAGTTTTTTTTCCTGCGTTGCAATCATTTCGTGCATATTTTTCACGCAAAAATAAGTTTAGCTTTACAATTAAATTACAGCCACATTTACGTACACTAAGGCGCCGTGCTTTTAAAACACTGCGAATCCAATTTTACTCAATTCAGGACTTTGAATGGTCTCACGTATGAGTTCTCTGCACTTTTTAAATTTATTTAGTTTAGAAAAAGTGGAAGTCAAACTGGGGATCCTGTTGCAATGTAAGCAGCATCCAAAAGATATTGACAGTAAAAATTACGAGTTTTTTAGTCTGTATTTTCTTGTTCATGCATGATGAAGCTGATTTCTGATTTCCTTCACTTTGATTGGAAGCAGATTTTACCACAAGAGTAAAGAACATACGAGGAAGTACGCACTTACAATGTAAAATTATAACATTTTGATCGGCAACAATTTGGATTCTTTTATGGTAATTAGCATACCATGCAAGCAGCTCGCTCAACTTAACGATTTGCGAAGTAAACTTTGTAGCTATAATGAACAAAAGGATACAATTAGCGGCAGCAATCGATAACCGTCTCTTGAAAATCACGTAGGTATTGGCAGTTGCAGAAGGATTATCGGCACACGTGCATCATTATGTTAATGCTATAATGGTGGCGGAGTTCAAATTTCTTTTTTGCATAATGTGGCACGAAGGGCATTGATTCGTCGTCAACCTAAAGCTCATCCCTAAGCTAACCTAAGCGTTTTCCATTCAGGGTCGCACTGAAATGCGGAAGCTATGGTCAAAATGTAAGATTCAATTTGTCGACTTTGTGGAATTTTACTTCATTTTGTTAATGAATTATTTTGTACCTCCCTAAAAAGCACCGCAGGTATGACACTTTTGAAGCTACAATTTTGCTTTAAAAAGTAAGCATTCAATGACATTCGCCACGTTATCTTATCACAACACCCTTTGTAATAAAGAAACTAAGGCAGGGCGCAAAAAAACCATACTCACTCGTACTCTCAGGATTCATTCTGTGCGATCACCATCTGAGGAGCACTAAAGATTTTAACATACGGTTTGTTTTCAACAAGCAAAGTGCGTTAATCATCAATTAAAACAAAAAAGAATGGTAACTGTGGCTAACTGTTTCACCATGAAGTTTGATAGTGATGATGATAAACCAAAACGCGTGACCTCCTTTAGTTCCCCAATTTGACACAGCTTGGGCTCATTCATGGTAAAAGTAAGCGAGAAATTCAGCCACATGGATACTCTGATTCTCTGACTTTTGATGGCTTGATCAACTTATCGTTTAAGAGAGCTTGTGCACATTGTCTGCTCGTCAAAGATCACTGTTGGTTTTTGTGTGAAATAAAGTTAACATTCAACAAGTCCAATTTAATTCATTTTGTCAAGCAAGCACTTTTTATTACGATAATGCAGACGACAAAAAATGAGGAATGTAAATATTAACTGGCTATAAAACGTATACAGTGAAAAGTATGTAAGGTATGTGTCTGTTAAATTTGTGTAATGTATATTTTTAAGTTTCATGAAATGAAGACTGAGGTTAAATTGGTATTGAAGATTTAGGAAAACTATAGTCGTAAAGGGACGTCATCACAAAGCGTAGATTAAAATTTTTGTCGCAATCTTACTACAGATCTGGTAGACAACCTGTAGAATTTCAAGCTGAAGATGCCAATTCATGTATTTCTTCAAATTTGACACGGCTAGCGTAATTATCTTTGAGAGTCTTTGCTTTAGCTTACCTAATAAGTTCTCAAGCAATAGCGAGGCTGTCCATGATAGTCCAACGATAACAAGGATAAATATTTGTAACTAAAATTTAAATAGACATGATTATTATGTGCATACACATACGGGAAAGTTAGTGAAGAATAATTGACACGGATTCTATGGCCGTAAGCCGTAATGGCATCAAGTAAACATTCTAAGTGCACACTTGAGCTTGAATACGATTGAACTACGTAATATTGCTTTGATTTTGCAGGTTCAGATTAGTAAATTAGAGCTTACGCATTTACATACATATGAATAATCAAACAATTAGAGCAGTTTCTTGTGATAAGCACAATAAACCATATAATTTCCACGCATATTACTTCACAGATGAAACACTAGATAACGTTAAAAAATGTGGTGCGTGTCTCCGATGGACTATGATAATATGTAAACTATTTTGAAGGTGTTGCTGCAAGCGAGTCAGTTATCGAATGACGAAATAACATTTTTAATGTCACATAATTAGCCCAAATGACACAACAAATTCGTTTGTGAGAGTAACAATCTTCTATTAAATTGTTTCTTCATACGATACGCGCTGATCGCGGAGACTGGATTTTCGTTAACGGTTGTTAACTTAAATTGTTTTCTTACTCCATCGTAAATTAAATTAGGGTATGCCTGCTGATTTTGCATAAAAATCCCAGACGGGCTCAATCATTTATTACGTGTCGTTGTACGAAACGCGGAGGATGCATTCTCACAATCATTAATCTTCCCTCACAACGTGACATCCATTTTCCTAATCTACGAATTGGTCATCTAGGACAGACAGAAGCCTCGTTTATCATAATAAACTATTTACGACAACTACTACTGCACAATCCATCCAATTAAATTCGGAATTGTTTCTATGTGATGTAACATAATTAATTAAACATGTAAGTGCTCACTGAATTTTTTTTGCTGCAGCCTACAAAAAACCTGAACTTCCCTACTTTAACCAGCAAAGTTAATCCTAAAATTGCAAAAAATGCTGAAAATGCGGATGTGAATTTAGCTACACACGTGAGCTACTTGGTAAACAAAAATATATTCCTCTTTAGCTGTTTTCGTGTGGGCTAGCTAGCAACCAAATAACCGTGCGCACGCTTCAGGCACAACAACAATCTTCAATTTAGCCAACAACGCGGTAATTGAATAAATGGAGCAATTTTGTATGACTTCCCTTGAAGTGAAAGTGACGATAAGTGAATTTTGTCATTCACAATATACTACATATAGGCAGTAAAGCAATAGTGTGAGAACGACATGATTTTCTTTTACAAAACCAGATAATTGCTTTACAATACTTTTTTTCCTTATTCTAAACTTTTGGAGGCTGTGCTTCATTTTGGAAGCATGTCCTATTTATCACTTCATATTCACAGTCTCTTCTACTAACATGCCCGTGTTTTTGCAAAGATTTATGTAATAGCATGGTTGTCATAATATACCACATTCAGCTTACTCAACACAAAAAAGATGACAGTATGCTGAAGCTCCTCTTAGGTAGAAGATTTGCATAAAAATTAACGGTGGTTAGCACTTGTCACAGATTAAACACTTCCTCTTCTTCCCTTTTCGTCGCCCTGTGTTTTGAATCATCTGCTTATTAAATCAAGCCGTGCATTTTTGGGGTGTTGAATAATCCCAAGAGAAAATGAAAGTTTTTACTTCTACTACGCATGATTTGCAGTACACAAGATATAACTGTGCATATACTGTGGTTCTTGTGTTTAATGGTTTGAATTAATAGAAAAAAAGGTATTCAACACGAACGGAAAAACACGTCTTCAAAAAATTATTATTGTACCTTCATCCATCTCCATGCAATGATTCTTCATCGTAATGTCAATTGTCATTTTTTGTATTAAACTCTGCATTCTATTTTTGTAAAAACTACTTTTTTAGGAAGAAAGAAGTAACGTTTTGTAGTAGCTTGCTTCACACAAGGTGCAATGTTGATTTAGTTGTTCATATTCATCATTTTGACTTGGTTCAGAATGAAACATACTAGAAATGCAATTCTATAAAAAAAAGACAGACAATTTCATTTGCTTGCAAAAATCAATCTTTTATGGCTTTTGTCAATCCTGAAAATGTGGTTAGTAAGAAGAATTTTGTGAGCTCTGAATGGAGGACGTGCTGTATTCGTTTTGGGTGAAGAAAACTGTTTGTTCTTGAGTGTTTCTAAAAAGAGAGAGAGAGAAAAGAAGTGAGTTCCCCAGTTCTCTGTGGTTCTGTAACAGGTCTCCACTGACTGGGTAACCTCTTTTCAGGAGCAAACAATTTCTGCTGTTGAAAATATCTTCTCAACAATGCAACAAGTACAAAATAACATGTTCTTGTCTACGTGGTATAAGATCCGGAATATGGCTGAAGTTGTGAATGAAGTGAATCTAATATTTAAAACCATTTACCACACCACAGGAGTGATCATAGGATTGTGTGAGAATTTTTTATACCTCGCAAAAATAAGAAGACGAAGAAAAGTATTAACAGCAAGCACAGCGTTACAATACGATTTTCGTAGCGTCAAACGTTTTCACTTTCTTGTACACACACATTTATTAATTAGTTGCAATTTGTAGATTTCTAATCCTTACAATGTACATAGTTAGGTATATATGCATATAACAAAAACACATCTTCACTTCTTCATTCACCTATTTCAAATTTTTTTTTTCAGCAAGCACAAAAGGCAAAAAAAGCGTAAGGCAAGAGATATGCAGCACCACCAAAAAAATGCCTCCTTTATTTGCATTTTATTCAACCTTTTTGCACATGTCAGATCATCATCTTTAAAAGCTTATTAGCTTGTTTCTCTGTACAAAACAGCTATTATGGCATTTTGCCGTCACATGTTATGTTTGTTACATACAATCACGATGGTTTTCATGTCCAAACCCCGGCCTGTGAAAAAAGGGGCACAGACATGTGTACACCTTAATGCATGATCCTCATTTAAAAGTTGTTATCTCGCCATAAAAATTAATGCGTGTTGGAAAAATTGTTTCATCATCATCCAAGCGCCAATAGTATTTGTAGCATAATTAAAACATGTTCAAAACTAGTGTAATAGCTTCAATTTTCATTTTAACCAAAATTTCACTGTCATTAAGACTCCTTTTCACAAGGGGAAAGAATAAAGGATGCATTGGTAACATGTTTGTCATTTTACTAATTACAATTTTCGAGCATCATATGAAAAACACGCGGTTCTTTGCTTTTCGTTTGTTGTTAAAAATTGATACCAGAGAATCCATTTATATCATTTTGCGAAATGGTTTTCGTCGTTTGCTTTACTTATTTATTTGAAATGTGTCAAAGTCAGATTGGTCACTGCTTTTTTCTTCAATTTTTTGTTTGATGAATATCTTGAAGATTAAAAAAGGTACTCGCAATTGCTTTATTGTACACATGTGATGAGTGATGATGCAGAGGTGCACTCTATATTTGCAGAAACTAAAATACTAGAAAATCAAAGAATAAATAAAAGTTGTATGATGTGAAACAGTTCAGATTAAAATTCTGAATGAACACACCCATCCACAAAGTTCATTTGATTCTTCACGCATTTATGCACTCAACTATTTCATTTTGTTTATAAGGGAAACTGACCATTGTAGGCCACCTAGGTGCGAATCTCGAAAACAAAAGTCTAATAATAAAAGTTTACATTTAAGTGGATTTAAGTTCAAAAATTGCTCGTTGAGAGCAGCAGCAGTTTGAATTTAAAATTTTTTTCTTAATGCTTACGGTTAACGGTAGCGTTGTACCTTGTCGGCAAGGGTGTAATCTTCCGCATAAGGAAAATTACGTCATGGGGGCAAACCATGTAACGATTCATGAATATAAATATTATATATGTGATGCGTACGTATACTTTGAAAAAGAAAATGGGAAATAACTGTCAAACCCATAAGTACATTGAGTATATTTTCAAAATGAAATAATTTTTGTGCTGATTTACCCACTGACTCAGATATCAGAAACATTCTATATACACCTTTGGCATTCACTGATGAACACAAAGGACTTACAAATATTATCCACAAAATCCGGTGTTCATCTAAACAATACCACAATGTTCCCAACCTGAATTGGTAATAAGCCGCCTTCGTTATTTTTTTCTGAAGTGAGAACAAAAGGAATGATTCTCTTGAAAAGCATCTGAGATATGTACTTTAATCAAAGCATGTTTTGCACAAATGAGGTTTTTGGAAAAATTTATGAGCATGATGTCGGAAGTTCTTGTGGGTGAGCTTTAAATGAAGACACCGTAAGAAAGAACTCCTGAGGCGACAAGGTGTCACAATGTACATTACAATATGTGGCGTAAAGAAGTAGGAATGCACGCATTCATATTCATGATGATGATAAATTGTCCTAATCAGTCACTGTTCCTCGTGAGACAATCAGAAGAAGTGAC
>JAHZNF010002723.1:0-16786 GCA_027744215.1 Troglopedetes dispersus
AGGCTGGTGAAAAAAAAATAAAGTTGAGATGAAAAATAAATGAAGACCAGCGAAAACCCAGAACGAAATCATTTTTTTACGTCCTTCGCCAACTCGCTGCCCGTTCATCAATATTTTCTTGAGCTGACATGAGGAATATATATTTTTTATCCATTTTTGTTGCGTTGTTACATTTGAAAGATAACCTACTCGAGAAGCTTCAGAAGGTTTGTGTGGTACACATTTCACTTTCAGTCAAATAAAATAAGTATACTACAAAAATGAAATGTTTGTTTCGCGATAGGAGTGAGAAGACATTATTATTAAAAGTACATGGTTGGCAGTCCCACGGATTAATTCTCCATTTCATTTCATAACCAACGCAAGGAAAAAAATGAAGTGGATTTCAAATCAGGATTCAACTGTGTACGCTTTACTTGATGACAATAACAAAAAAGACTGAGTAATGCAAGGACTTGAAAAAAAAAATCGCGTTGTTGTTACCGAAAGTGCTGGCTCATATGTGGATTAGGTATTTGTGGGTGATTGAACGTTATTTCTGGTAATTTGAAACGAAGCAAGTGTTCAACCCACCAACACACCAGCACGATCATCATGCTCTCACCATTTATTTTGCACAAACCCACTCACCAATTTAGGTTCTTTTGGGAACAAGGACAAATCAGAATCAAATCAGAAAAAATTGCTGTGAGTGAGTTTTTTTAGCGAAACAAAACGAATAAAAAAATAAATTGTAATAAACCTCCCCTGTGATTTTTTTGAACGGCACATAACACCGTACTTATCAACCAGTTTTTTTTTTCAGTTCAGATTGAAGTCGCTGTTGTTGTTGCTGTTGTGTAATACTAATAATCCTTCCATCTGTTACGAAGCCTTTCTTTTTCTCAAGAAAAAGTTGGGATTTTTTGGTTGTTGGGACGATAGAATCAACTGATAAGGAACAGAATCAAATAGCAAAACAATTGAGAGCAATAAATGAATAAAGTATCCGAAAGGATAATGGTGGGATGATATAGAAAGCATGTACAAATGTACTTTGCTTTACTATTACCATAAGATCTTATATTAAATTTGCCATAATTAACATTGTGCTTAACATTCCTAACAGTTTTTTTTCTTCTTCTATGATTTCCACTTGTAAAAGTATAAAAGTATGCCGAAGCTTTTATTATATTGCTCATTTAGCTAAAAATGATATTGTATGTGGGGTGGGATTCAATCTTGTTAGTTCTTACTAAAACCAAACAAAAGACAAGACGCATGTCGCATTGTTTCTTGATAAAGGAAAACAACAAAATAGGACTGTGATTAACTCAGAGGATTGGCTGGTCGTTGAAGGAGAAGGGAATGGTATGTGTTCTAAAATATATACGCTTCGTTCACAAAATATTAACTAGACCAACATGGACAACGCTCTGTAGAACATTTTTATAATTATTTCGCAACAAGTTTTGTTATCTCCTTGAACGTTGTAATGTGGATAGCTCAGCCAATGTTGTGTTCACTCTGGTTAGATAAATTCGTTCTATTAAAATTTTTGCGGTTTAAATTTTTCTCGGTCATAAAGACAATCCTTTTGATTTTTTTTCGTCTGGCTACAATGCTCCTAACGAAGGTAACCAAAATGGGAAAAAATATTCTGTTGGTTGATGGCTCACAGAAATTATAAATTCCTCCAACCATTCTATAATCCTCAGTCTGCATCATCACGGATCCACAACGAAACATTATTACGGCAATCTGAGCAGGCAAACTAGATCACATTATAGAAGGGTAATCCACGGAACCCGCAAAGACCAACAAAAAGAAGTACTCAAACCTACATAAGCATCAAGCTAGGTTTTTTAATGTATTAACTCAGAAAAAAATATTCAAGTAAGATAAGCATCATATTAGAAAAAAATCAATAGCTTTATTAACGAAAAGCTTGCACAGATCCGTCGTCAATAAATTGCAACATAAATATAGTTCATGTACCTCAGGCCAACTTGTAACACACTCCACGCACTTTACACGACGACACCACGACACACGGTAATGTGATGCGATAAATAGAGTGAAAAAAATACAATTCTTCTTTTTGTTAAGAAAAAAAAACTACATGCCTTAACAGTTGCCATAAGCACAAGAACAAGTGCGCTTTTTCAGCATGTCGACTAAATTATGCATGTCATGTCATATTATTGCATATTATATTTTAAAAAAACGTTCTATGTAGACAGCAATGCCTATTTAAATACCTTAACTACCAAAAGAAAAATAACTTTCATGGCCACGGTTCACTTCAACTTGTACTTACGGTATATTTTTTAGAGAAACAGAATTATTTGGGAAGATTGGTTAGGACAAAAAAAACGACGTCATGTCATGGTACATATTTCTTTTTTTTTCTTACTTGCGGCTACACACAAAATCTGGATCAATGAGCGTTCTGCGTCTAACCTTTTGAGAAATCAGAGTACACACGAATAAGAAAAATTATGTTTCTAATAATGTGGCAGAAAAGTGTACTAATATGTAACATGGTTCATTTCTCCCAGTCGTTCCTATTTTTTACACTTCAAAAAAAAACATGCGACAAGTTAATGCATAAACATGATTGTATTAAAGCGGTCTAAATCTTTGCCACAATTTTGATTATTTGTTTCATCTCGCATAGGTAAAAAGTGTTCTGGGTAGGGCATTATCTTCGCAGTCAAGAAAGAAATACTATTTATATTTGTTTGCTACTGGTCTGGTTATATGGCCAAACGCAAATTTACCTAGATTTTTTTTGCAAACAAGAGTATACGTGTAGAGTGTAAACATAATTTACGAGCAAATTTGTTAGGAGCTGTACAAGTAGAAGTAGCAAGGAAATGAGATCATTGTAACTTTTCTTCAGGTATCATATGGCATCGTCCACATTTACTTTTTGAATGCTGGCAAAGTTGACTTTCCCAGTAAAAGCAGGGATATTAAAGTGCAACAGCTGTTGCTTTAACTTTGCCCATGGTCAATTACAATAATAATTATTATTACTATTTGCTAGAGAACCGGCAACAGATGTGTGATTACGAGCTGTTCAGGATAAACAGAGTGACCGTGTTGAATCACGAGGTGTGGTAATGCATATAATATGCACTATCTGCTGTATCCACCACGGCCATAGGCTTGTCAGAACTTATTTTACGAAATATCTCGGGTAATGCTTAATTCTGCAACTTGTTGGGTTTAACCTTTTTAGTACATGCAAACTCGATAAAATACAGGTGCTTCTAAGCGGAGCATTGTCAACCTCATCTTGCCACACACAAAGAACACATTTTTATGAAGGAAAAACAAACTTAATTTTAATAGCACCGATCTTGATGTGATTGTGCAGCATTGCCTCCCTTTTGATTGTAATTTTCTTGACCGAGTAACTTATCGGAGATAAGGGAAACCGTGGTGAAGAAAAGGAGGATAAAGATTCGCTATTATGGTATGCCACATGTAAGCAAAATCTTATGAAACTTTGTATCGAAAATAGCACAGTGCATCAATAATATACTTACATGATTACCTCCGCTTCATTATGGTGGTGAGCACCACATTGTGGCAAGAGAAAAGTAAGGTACTGCAGGAAAAAGAGAAACGAGTTGTGCGCTGCCTTGTGCGTAGTTTACTCAGAGGGTTCACTTTGTTCTCTCCTTTCTTCTCTCGTGGTCATCATGTTCAGGCAAACACAGAGAAGAAAAAGGAGATGGAAATGATAATAATACCACAACAGCCAGAAGCTATATGACAAGTTCTCAAGTCCTAAATCCATAATTTTGCAAATTCAAAAGGAACCAAGAAGACGAAGAAAACCGGCATCATGAGAGAATGAGTTGCGGCCATGCCATAAGAGAAGAAAAAAGTACATTCGAAGCTTATCCTTTGTTGTTGGTAAATGTTAAGATGATAGTGGTGTGGCATGGCAGTCTTTGGGTTGTTTTCTGGTGTGGTACACTCTGATTATAAATGAGTGATTCACTGCTTTAACTTGAGGCACTGGTGTAGTAAGTAAACTTGTAATGGTGATTACAATGACGATGTGTGCAAAAAAATGTAAGTAAGTGAGCGTAAGGAGGGATAAACAGGAATGGGACAAAAAAAGCATTTTAATATGCGCATATTATATTGAAACTGCTTTTACTTTGTCAGTAAAACTGTGTACCAGTTGCCGTTTATGGTCTTTTTATAAGTTAAATTACCTGCACTTTAAATGATGCTAATCTGTTCCTGATTACTATGACGCTGAGGACGCGATGTCGATGATGCTGAATAAAAAACGCTCAAGTAGACACTTTTTTGTATTGTAAAAAATGAAAAGGGGAATGAGCAACGGTTGAGATGGGGAAAGGTGTAAAGAAAAGAAGAAGCTGGCTCAAAAGTAAAACAGAAGACGTCTTATCTTTTAAAAAACTATTTGGCCCCTGTACACCATCTCATCATTATGATCGTCTGAAGAGTCACAAAATAAATAGGTAATATAAACAACAGCAGGGAATCCTTATTTTTTATCTTCTGCTTACTTTACTCCATTATTTATGATTATTTTAAAAAGAAATCCATACAAAAATATAAATTTTCATACGCTATGTGTGTGTGCGTTGCACTTGATTAAATCAGTTAGAGTCAGTAAGAAAAAAAGAGAATAAAAATGGACTTTAATGGTCGTCTTGCCGTTCGTCCGTCTTCAATTTTCTTCTTGCTCCTGCTGCTGCTGTAAAATTGATCGACAGCAGGAACAGTGCGGTAAATGTGAAGACGATCAGGAGTAAAAAAAATAATCATGACAGCAAAATGCGTTTGGATATTTTTTTCTTTTTTGGCATAGTTTTGTTTTTTTATGTCCACATTTTGCATTGAACGAAGGCATCATATTCTCTTCATTGACCACCATTACGATCAGTTTTATGAGAAGGTAGGTTTATTGGGAGATCCTCTGTGGCCAATTTTTTAGTGATGCCGTATACTGATAAGAATAAAGGTATAGTGTTGCTATTAAGATGAGTGAGTGAGTGTATGATGTGTTTTCTGCCCAAGAAGGTTAATGTGTGTCGTGTGTCCATCTCGCTTAATAAAAAAGATCGATATATGCTCGCAGCATTCACCAAGTTGATCAGATTTACCACACATCCATGTCTTACCATTTTTTTGTTCTCGCAGCAGCACACTCCACTTTAGTTAGTCCACTCGCACTCTCTGCGCACTGGTAACTGTGGTATGGTCTCACGTCACATCACATCACATTAGACACAGACAACAATCAGAGAAAAAAATGTTTTCTTTTTATGAGGACGAGTAATGCACGTATGTACGTAACTTCTCAACAAATGAATGGATGCTGTGATTTTTATGAACATATCTGTACACAATTTATTATAGTTTTTTTGTAAAAAAAATGTTTCAATCCAATTCTCTTGGAATGGAGGCACGTTCGCCTTATTATTGCTCTTAGATGAAAGCATTTTATTTTTCTTACAGATATGTCACTGCCACTAATTTAATAAGCAGCTGTGGACCTTTAAAATCACTTTTTGTCCGATTTAATCAGCGGCGAATGAGCAGGTGGAATGAATGAAAAGAAATGAGGTAAAGCACGTCATCTAAAAAAATATTGTTGTTTACACAACTCAAAGGGTACATTTTTTTAGTTCACTATGGCGCTGCCGCCACACTTGTTGCATTGCACTATTCTGAATATCATTTGTTATGATTATGTGAGGTACCTACTAAATAATATCTTTTAGGAGAAGCAGATTTTTAAAAAATGAAGTGCACGCTCATTAACATTGAAGTGTCGTGGTGGACACATGAATTGGAAGACCTTGGACTGATTGACAAGGGAAGAACTCGAGAAGTACTTTACATACAATAAAAACCCTCTCTAAACGCATTTTAACTCTGACATGTGTAAAATTATTGAATTAGCAAAAAAAGAGGTACTCGTCATCATGAATTATTTTGACTAACAGTTTCTGATGAATTCAGAGCACTTGTACCGTAATTCTCATGCTTGTTCCTTGACTCGCGGAGAATACCATGCGAGTGTAAACACCACGTAGGAATTTGGCCAATGTCCATTTCGTGTTGCTATTTTTTGTTTGCAGCAAAATGCAAATTTGATGAGTCGTCAGTGCTCAAATTGCAAACTTAGGAAAATTGTGGAAAAAAATGAATTGCTCAAAGGATCATCAAGTGCACAAAAAGTCACTTGCTTTGAAAGTGACGACCACTCCAAAGATGAAGCAAAAAATGTAATTCTCATTTACCTCTTTGATTTCAATCAGTTTCTCTTTGTTTACTTGTTTCCACTTGCCCTCTTTTCCATACGCATTTTGCTATTTGTTTATTTAAATTCTTTATATTAATTTTATTTGATGCAGCCTGCATTTAAGCATTATCTTAAATAGGGACGGAGAGCCAAAACAAAAAATAAACAAAAGGCAAAATCATTAAAATCATGGATGGTTTTTATTACCGTCTGCCATGCCCATTTCTTGAAGTTGAGGATAGTAAAAACAACAACAAAAAAACGAAGTTTAAAAGAGTTTGTAAAAATAATACTTGAAAATAACCAGAGCCAAAATGATAACAATCTGCAACAATAAAACTCACTCTTTTTACTAATACAGATACACTTTAATAATCATAGTAATGGTGCTATTCTCCTCTCACCACTTCAGTCAGATTCACGATGTGGTTAAAAACGCATTTGGTTTGTGTACACGCCAGGCAGCAGACGACTTGCTTTGTTCGAACAAAAGAAGAAATTTCTTCGACAACTTAATATATCTTTTAAAAATGAGTAAACATGAACGAATATGAGTATCCTTTTTAATAAGGCAGACTGCCCGACTAATATTTTCGTTTTTTTTAAATATTTTAAAATAACAGAAAAATGGTCTTCGCTAGTTGGGATAGATTTTTTTTGCTAATTCTAATGACCACGATATTTTCAGTTGCTTTTGTATTAGTAATGAGGAGGATGATCCTTCGAGGATCCCTTCTCTTTACATTTTTATAACTATTTTTCCATATCATGCCAATATAAAGCAGCACCAGATTCTAGAAATCCTTTTTTTACCAAGAAACAACTTTATTTTTGCGAGGAAAAAGTCCACATTTTTCTTGAGAAAAATAATTGCAAAATCCCACACCAGTTTCTACAAACCCTTTATTTTTTTTCTTCGACATCATCGTCATCCCACTATAGAAAAAAGCATTGTATTTTTAAAAAATACATTTTCTTTTGCGGAGTTAGACCTGCTCAGTTTTTGTAACAGTAAGCAATACTCTCCTTGTATTTTTTCCGAGCTTGTTAAAAAAAACGTTGGTAGTACGAAGCGACCAAGACAGGGCACAATTTACAAATTCCCATGAATATTGCCTATATGTCTGCATATTTTCATGTATTTGTGCAACGTGTGGATTTTTTACGTGTATCTTTTTGTATCACGTAATTTAATAAAGTGAAGCATGTAATAATAGTGTTATAAGAGGTAAGCTTGTCTTTTTAAAAAAGTATATATTCGCATTATGATTAGTTACTAGTACCACGACTACTCCCTCCCATTTCATTTTTACTCGTTAGTTAACTTGGGCTTTTTAAAAATTGAACTTTTTTCGTTTCGAAAAAAAAAGCAGCGACAGTGTGGCTGGGATATGAGCTCATCACTCACCATCAACTTTGGCAACATTTACTTAACTCTTGTCTTATCCGTCTGTTGTGCTGCCTGTTTGTCTGTTGGAGATAACAAGAAAACCTGCTGCACTTTTGTAGTTTTTTTTGTAAAAAATAGAAATACCATTGCTTTTAAAAATGTGCATTTTATTATTAACCTGTACGAACCCTGTATTTCGTACTGCAAGTCTATCTTGGATCATTTTTAAAGCTCCTTTAATAATTTTCAACTCTGAAAGTTGCAGAATCTCAAAAGGTAGTAAATCAGACACACTTCGGTGACAACAACCTTACCAATGACAACCTAGCGCACCAGATAACCTTTAATTTGCAAAATAATCATAGTTTGAGAATATTACTTCGTCTGCTGGATCTTATCAACATTTATTTAGCACTTCGCTGTCAGATATCCCAGATAATTGCACCTACTTGAAAAGCGATTGACCGCAAATCTATTCCAAGATGCAAATAATAAAAGAGCAAGCGAGTGACATGAAAGTACAGGTCCTCATCTTTTATCTATTTGTGTTCACAAAAAAAACATGAAAAATGGGCCAGCTGAAGGGTCCATATAGTATCTAATTTCTGAACTAGAATCCTGCTATCATTAGGATTAGGATAATTACCATCATGACTATTATTACCTGGGGAAAAATTATAGATGTCGTAAATCCAATGGCTTTCATAACACTGAAAATTATTAAATGTAACCCTGCATAAATTAGGGATACACAACAGGTTCATTTGCGAGAACGGCAATAATTCTCCATGAACTAGATACATACGTGCAGATACTCAACTCACAGAAATTGTTCGCAAGGTGCATCCAACCGTTTCACCTTTTTTCAACAATGGAAAACGAGGCAAAAGGGATGAGAAAAAAGATTTATGTTCGAGAAGAATGATTTGTTGCAGAAGAACTGGAGTTGTGTAACATGACCGACAGTCGAAGAGAAAAAATAATGAAGAGTTTTTTGTGTGTTCTTGGGTATTATTGTCCTGCTGTCATCATGACTCTCTGAGAAATTTGTTGGGTGTACTATTACATCGCGAATTGTTGGGATGCCTTGACAAAGAGTAATAAATTATGTTTGCATTCATAATACCACCAGCACTGCTTCGACCTATTATCTTGCTACAAATTTTCCTCTTTGATTTCTTACGCGTTCGTGATGATATACATTACTGGTACAAATTTCTTTTTTTGTCTGATAATCATGTGCAACAAGTTGAAGACGAGTGGAGTCGCATGCAACATCATTGTTTGCCAACGACGCTTCGTCAACAACAACATAATAATTGCTTATTTAGCATAATAGAATATCGTGAGATTGAGATACATGAATATACTTATGATTCTTTTTTCTCTGGTTGTGTCTGCCTCAGTATAGATGAGTAGGTAATTTTATATAATTTCTTTCGTAATTTTCAATGTTGCCCTTTCATCCAGCGTGTTTGGCTTATTTAAAAAATAAATAAGTGTACAATGCGACGTTATTATTGCGTCATATTTGTGAATTTAGCTTGGCAAAATGGCATTCAAAATTGACCTAAAGTATTGTTATACGGTCAACACTTCCCATAATTCAGATAAGGCTCAAACCTCCTAATTCACCGTGTCATTGAGAACGCGTAGCTACCCAAGAGAACTGATCTGCAGAACGAACACCTGAGCCCTTAAACAAAAAAGGTATGTGATATTTTTAAATTATAAACACTGGCAATTTTATGCTTGACTACGTCCTTCCATTACTTCTTCACTCTGCACAGATGATTTTCACGGCTTTGAACGTAACTCAAGTGCCGGTGATGATAACTTGTAATGATATTCGTCGGTCGCGGACACTCAAGTTGCAAGATGATCTCCATTTCCCCTTCTTTCTCAACTCGATATTCCCATTTGCAAAATGTGTTTTGAATAAATTTATGGGATTTGTTATTTTTTTTCTAATTCTGGTCCTACATATTTTTGTCGGCACACGTTCTGCATGATATCACGCATGTTTTCTTGTGCACATTCGTGTAAATTGAATTTTTAATACGTACAGAAAAAAAGGAATGTTATGAGGTGTTAAGTTCGGTTGGACTCTGGGCAATAAAGCTTTAAACAGACCTGCCACGGTGATACCTCAATATTCTAATGTGGCACACATGCATTAAATTAAAAAGAACGAATTCAATTTGACGGAACACTCAGGAAAACAAGAAGAAATCTTATTAACTTTACTATTTCTTTCTTTCTCTCCACTGAACCGTGTCATGAGTGACTCTCCAACACAAAAAAATGTAATAAGGATTTCTCAAATAGGTTCAAATTCTAAAAAAGGAACCGTGTAAAATCTCACGCGAAAAGTAATAATAATACATAAATGCAGGTGGAATATGAAATCCGTGATGAGGGTTTGAGACTCCCTTTGTTTTACACTTTTTTGTGTGACATCTGGTACAGTACTCGCAATCTTATTTTTGCATATCATTATTTCTTCTCAGGTACGAAAAAAACAACTATTAGAATCTCGTTTGCATATCTGAGAAAAGCATTTCAGTTTTTATTGTTGCTATCGGCATGATTAAAAAGTAAGTGTGATCTGACACCTCTGCTGTGAAGATGACTTCTGTTGTATGATATGCGAAATACGTGATGGACGTGTGATTAGCAGGGTAATAATAGTAATAAAGGGAAAAACTTATTAGCACCTCACACATATCTGTTTACTGCCGTTTTCGTGTGACACGGAACGTTAATTGAGTGTTGGATCTAGGATATTATATAAAAAATATTTTTTTATTTTTATGAGTATGAAAGCATGTCTAAGTCGCAACTGCTTCCTTTGTTCCGTCCTCCGTGCAGTTCTGGCTAAATGGACAGGAGATGCTTCATTGGAGCCGAAGAGCGTCAAATCATAGTCATCAAATCAAATCATCGTCGAAATATTAAAATTAGCTGACAATGTGAAAAAATGCCATGCGTGCATGACTACATTTTAATGTGAATAATATGACCACGACAGACAGCAAAACTTTTCCCTTTTCCAAGTTTTGCACACCAACATAATAATAACAACCGTCAAAACGAAGACAGCACGATAGACACGTTTGACATAATAAGCGTGCGCTGTGGTAGGGGCTCCGTGTGGTTGCCGCAATGAAATGATCTGAGATGTGTATGTTTTTTCCATTACTCATGATTCATGATTAATATTATTAATTCCTTTCGAAAAGGGTAATACCAAACAAAAGGCACAACCAGCAGCACCTTCTTTCTTTTTGCTGTATCAACTCAATGCAGCATAATTACAGAAAGTTTCAATAGTGGCTCAATAAAAATCTTTTTTACGATGCGTATGACGTTCACCTATGGACGGAAAGGTAGAAGCTGTGAGAGTAAGCAAGCTCTTTACTACCGTGAATTATTATCATGTTGATGACTTTACGAAACCTTTTCGCGGTTTGAGAATGCCGACTTTTTTACTCTTGCTATTTGATACCATCACAATATGATTTCTCTTCAAGAATTTCAATAATTAGTACACGCTTAAGTAAAACTGTCACTTCTTGTTAGTACTGATAGGATAAACACACGACTAACTGTCACAGCAAACTGATGAAACAAGTTTGTTGGGTTAGTCTGGCACATTACGGTTCTGCTACAGCACACTTAGCAAATTCAAACTCAATTCAATATTGTGTAAAAAGCTCTGCGTTTCTGAACGAATTTAAATGTTTCACACACAGGCCAAGTTTAACACCTGTCCAAAAATGTCTGAATTGCTTCATCGCGCCAACTTTTAAGTATTTCATGGAAAAAGGTTAATATTTTCTATATTCCAAGAAAATTGCCAGTCAACGCTTCCCATCAAGAATGCTCGAAATGTGATATGCTTCCAATCAAACATTATTCAATTCCAAGAAATTAGGTTGTTGGTTAGACCGGGCAGGGTATAAAAGAGCGAGGAATTGGCCACTTTGCTTCGAATCCATTTTGAAATATCGATAAATTCGGTCCAAACTGATAATTGACAAGATATAAGACAAATGTTAAATTCAAATATCAAGCTGAAACCAAATATATATTAATAACAATCAATTAGGTTGAAGATGATAATCGAGAATATATACAAATCATGAAATTTAAAATTGCAAGCAGAATTTTTTTTTTAATAACTATAAATAAGTTTAAAACTGGGAATTGTGCAAAGGTTGTCAACTTTTTCTTTCGAATGTTAGATGACCATCCGTGTCCGTCATCTATAGTTTTCATAAACTCATCTGTCATCCGTGACTTTTGATGGGTTTATCCGTAATTGTCACCAGTCAACTTCAAATATCGAAGATGACGCACTTTTTCAAGTAACGAAAAGCGATGAATGACCACATAAGTAATTTGAGAAACATCCTAGCTGAAAATCCGGCATCCTTATGCGTCCATAGATTACGATGAATCATTTCGTCATCCGTTATTCCACCGATGCCATTATCTATCAACCTTATCTGCCATCCTAAAATTGCCAAATGACACAGCAGTACGTGATAAAGTTACAAGCACATCTACATCTACACACTCTGAGTCCTATTACATTCAAGTTTTAGTTGCAGGTTATGCATGAAGCCTCATTTATGGCATCCAATGGCCGGGGTCTTGGAGTCAGCTGGAAACCAAAATGGACACTATGTCTGCACTTCCTCAGTCATATTACATTACCTGGGAGGTTATTTTAAGTGCACCGTGTTTTTCGGGTTAGCTGTTCTCTGTGACGAAATTTATATAGCATACCCACCTCTGGTGAAATTTGGAAATGGCTGTGACTTACATCCCCGGTAACGTAATCACTTACGTTGGAATCATCGTTCTACACTCCGTGTTGAGAGGTCCATGAGGTTCTTAGTAAAATTCGAATGTATTTATGGATTGGTACTTTTTTCTCGAAACTGGTTGTGTCAAATATGAATTCATGTCAATCGAAGTTAAATTTACTTCTAAACGAAAAAGTCAAGACAATGTTTTCGCGGTAAAGAACAGATTTCTGGGATACTGCTGTTCCAAAGTTTTTTAACGTTTGACATTCTTCAGTTCCCAAATGGGGTTGCAATGAAGTAACATAAGGCCCACCAAGGACAAATATACCGATTTGTGAAATTCCTCGATTTACAGTTTATATTCTTGCACTGCATAGTTTTTCTAAGATATTGGATACCCAATACTCCTCAGAATTGTGTTTACTAACTTAAGAGTGTTCTATTATACACCTCGAATTATTATGTACTCATTGCTAAATTTCGAGAAATTAATGGTGGAAATTCGAAGGTCGCCGTTTGTCGGTATTACCCAGCAGGGTGTAAAAGGCGACTTATTTCCAAATAACAAGCTGAAAGCAACAAACTATTTAATAACGATAAATTTGGTTGAAGCCGATAATCCACTCCCAGAAAAAGTAGAAGTAACTTTTGAAATACTGCTGAAAGGCAACCAGTATATTTTTAGTTTTCGAGTAATAAAAAACCCTTGTTTTTTACTAACTGGGACACTTTTGGAAATGCTCAATTAAATTCAATTTTCGTTAAATTAAAAGTACATTCGAAATCAACAATTTTCCACTTGGTAATAACTTCAAGATTATTCTTCATTCAGCCATCATTTTTGTGCACCTCTAATACTCCCTATGTACTCCAAAACATAATACTAGCTGCACTTTCAAGCCATCATATTATGTGTTCCCACTTTACAAGTAAATTCTTGGAAATTTTCTGACAAATATTTTTCAATTTCGGTTTTTCACTTCCTCCTCCGACAACCATAATCCATTTACATCATGTAATTCTCCGTAATGTAAACATATATTAAAAAATTGTAACAATTAGACTAGTGGATCTGCAAACCTAAAATCAAATAGTACTTGTACTATATTTGTGAAAATCAAAGCTGGTGGTAATATTTTTTCTGAGAAATTGTAAACCCGGAAACAGTGAAAATTAGATACAAGAATTTACAGAAGCGAAAGGAGTCGAAAAAGAGAAAACGTGTTTTGAATATAGAAATACGACGAACTATGTGTGCTGCTGTTGCCAGTTTTCTGACGATCATAAACGTAACCCGCTTGACGCTGTTGTAGCGTTTGAAACCATTTGTTTTGAAATTTCAGGAACTGAGGGTACTATACAACCTCGCTAGTTTTTCGTATGTATATTAAACTTTACGAGTACTATTTTCGCGCCAGTGCATGATAATTTATTCACGGAAAAACTTATCATCAGTGCGTCAGATCGCCATCATGAAAAGCTTGTTTCGTTGACAAAATATCCCTCCCTATAATAATGTATCCGCGACTCATCGTTTTTATGTTTCTGTTGAGCTGCCTAGTAGCAATAATAATATTACAAACAGAAATCGACAACTAGTAGAGTGAGTCACTATATTATGTACAGGGAAAACCGACACACTTCATCGCCTCATCTGTCATAATTCACTTCCCTCATCATCAGCTTTCATCATCATCATCATCATCATCATCAGAATACAGCAAGTTAACAACTTTAAAATTTGAATGCTTTGTTCCTTATGTTGTCTCGAGAGAGAAACAATCCTGTCTTCTATACTCAATCACTTTGTAAAAGCGAATACAAACGTTTCCTTTTTTTCTACAAAGGTTCATAAAATGCAATAAATATCATGTTCAGACCACAAGTGTTCAGGAAGGCCACAATGTATTTATTCATTAGAATTTTTCATATTTCACATAAAATATGCTTATCTAAAGTAATTGCAAGGGAGCAATAAATTGATAAGAGAAACAATCCTGCCTTCTATACTCAATCACTTTGTAAAAGCGAATACAAACGTTTCCTTTTTTGCTACAAAGGTTCATAAAATGCAATAAATATCATGTTCAGGCCACAAGTGTTCAGGAAGGCCACAATGTATTTATTCATTAGAATTTTTCATATTTCACATAAAATATGCTTATCTAAAGTAATTGCAAGGGAGCAATAAATTGATACGAATTTTCATTTTTACAGTAAAAAATCTAAACGAGCAATGAAAAATTAAAATTATGAGTGAATGATTAATTGAACACTCAACACATTTTTTTGCAATTTTGGTGTTTTTTTTGTTTTTAAATGATATTTTGACCACAACACACCACAGAGGATTGTACGAAAGGTTGATAATTTTTTTTTGCATTTTATCCGCTAGTCAATCAGTACCTGACACGTGTGTCATGACATTTTTTGTCATGGGTTAGTTGTTTCTATATAATCGGTACGGTACCTTATGACACTTGTTTACTTATTTCATCTAAATTGAAAGCTTCACGAATCAAAACAGATAAACAAAATAGTTTTTTAGAGAAAAGTGTGGGCAAAAGTCACATATTTTGACTGCACACAGAAAACTACTAAAGACATGAATAATAGTGTGCAATTCTGCTTACCTAATTCAAGGAAATGACCATGCGTAATGCCATATAATTAGTGATAAGATGACATGACGATTTCAAACTTGCCATGGGTTTTTTTGACAAACACAGAAAATTGTCAGTGGCTGAACAAAAGTAATTACACTAATTGCCTGCATTGTTAATGAGTGTAAAAATCTTTGTTCGTGTCGTTGTTCCTTAAGGAGAACATTCACAAAGAACAATTGATTTTTCAGCTTTGTCAAAATGAACTAAAGAAGTCATTTTTTGTACGTAACTTTTGTCTGTGAATATGCTTGCACGAAGTGTCACAGCTGTGACGTGAAAAACTGTTTTTGTCATTATCATTACAAGTGTACTTATGATCCACCTAAGACGAAAAAAATTACTTCAATTTTTCTACAAAAATTGACGTATTATTAAGTTTTGAAAAATTGTGAGAGTGACAGAAATGCACTACTGTGCCAATTAAATTACGTTATATAAGCTGCGTAGCTATATCTATGCTATTATACGCTTTCATTTTCATTGGGTTTTCTGTTGCGCAAAGAATGATCATAGTAGAATTAGAAAATCATAATCACAACAAGAATATAATAATGTTTCAATTATGTTCAATTCAACGTAAGGTTGGTTACGTGATGTAAGTGTCACCCAATTACAGACACTTTTCAACGTGACTATTTTTTTCTGGACTTTGAGTACTATGAAAAATGGTATTTGAAGAGATATCAAGCAGCCAAAAAAATTTCAGCGTACAGCGAAGCACCACCAATAAATATTCCTGATAAGAGCAGCCAAGATTATATGTATCTGGCTAGTAAGCAGGTAAGCACATCTATTAGATTCACTTCTGAAAAGTAGAAAATTCGAAAGAAAGGACAATATATAATTTGTCATGCTAAGATTTAGTAAACAATGGCAATAATGATTGTAATTATATAACGATGACCATTATTATCCTCATCACGAGAAAATATGACGAGTCAAATTACATTCATCCATTTTAAGTTTAATGTACTTCTCACTTACAAAAACAACCACTACTTGCTTGCAAGTGCTATGGCACTCCTACCATGTGCATGTGTTGTGCCTGATTTTTTTTGCAGGACAATTTTTGCCTCAATTATTAGCGCCAAGTAACGACACTGAAAGAAATGGAAACCGTGCAGATGTGTGACAATAATGCTCCTGCACTTCTTATAAGCATAACTCTCATGTAATGCTGTAGAGTAATCAAAACATTACACAAATCATATAAAATTTTGTCTGCATTGGTGGCATTCAATTCAACAGAGTAATGAGAGTAATGGTAATCATGTAAGAAGTAAATCGCACCAGAAAATAAGTTGATGAATCATTCACCAATTTAGAATTTTCTAGCAAATGTCCTTTAAAATTTCACTTGGATTTTCGCAACACCAGCTTTTTATTACATCAAACTTGTGTAAATGAAAGTGGCAGAATTTGAGCGGTATTTGTGTAAAATGCTCGTCTTCGTGAAATACCATTTACTCCCTTTCTCAAAGCAATTATTGTTTAAAAAATACAACAGAAGTACATTTTTCTGTTACTGCAAAATTTGTAAGACTCTTTTTTACTGTTTGTATTTTCCGGTTTCGTAATTTTTAAGCGCACTCCAAGGTTTTTCATTTTTATCTTCGTGAAAAATCACAAA
>JAHZNF010002725.1:0-11779 GCA_027744215.1 Troglopedetes dispersus
TCAATGTTCAAATCCAGCAGTATTTCTACCATAAAATAATTATTTTTCACACTTAAGTAAAGATTTTCTATTAATCGGATCATTTTTACATTACAGTTGTTCGTGTACCATTAATTACCTTTCAATTGTTTTCCAATTTTTAAATTTAGATCACTTTGCTGATCCAATGATGTGAGGGAAGAGAGTGTTCTCCACTCGCAGCAAAATTTGCCCCATTCGTTGCAAGGCTCCTGGGATAAGTCCATCGCTGAAAAAAATTCCTTTGCTGGAAAACGTCAAAGTTAAATTCCACTCAGATAATACCTTCATTACGTACCAACTTTTATAGCAGATTAGTTTCTAAAATTGGTGGTATTGTTGATTTTAGAAGTAGCTTACTTGCATCAAGACAATCAATTTTGTAACAAGTATGTTCACTAAATTCCGTAACCACTTCGGGTTTCTCGTGACCCGCGAGTCGAGCCAGCTTGCGAATTTCCTTCAGTTTAATTCCTTGAGTTTTTGTGAACACAGAGTTGTCCACGTCAAAGGTAGAAGGAGGGCTACTGCTCGGAAGGGCGTTCATGCGCACTCCCCCTGTTTTATTCACCTTCGGGTTTTCCACATCTTCTTGTTTCTCCCCGGAAGGGATAAGAATCCCACTGGTTTGCACTATCAACAGAACTACCATCGTTGTATGAACTGATAAGCGCAGTTGCCAGGATGAGCAACTTTGTCGTGGCATATTTGAGCACCTTGAAATGTAACTTTGAAAAAAAAAACAAGTGTAGCTCCAACTCAACTTGATAAGGACACATTTCTGGATGGTGCAGTCATGTTGGATTTTTACAAGAAAATTGCAAATTGAGGAAGTACCTAGGACACCTTTAGCGTTTTGTTTACGGAAGTGAGACGGGCCTAAAATGGTGATTTTAGGCTTGGCTTAGCTGCATGTGACGTCTTCATTTTTAATTATTTGTGTATTTCTAGAGGAGCTTTTTTCGTCTTTACAACTTGCAAAAACTTCACTTATGTTGTTTGTGGTGCAGTTTAAGACTTGTTTTATCTACGCAAAAATATTCATAACCAAAGTGGATACTATTAGCTGAATCATAATCATGTTTGCATTCCTTTCTATGATTGCTTTGCATTACTTGAATTGTGGGAGATTTTGTTAGTGCTTGATTCAATTATTGTGAGACTTTTTGGCACATAAAACGAGTATCAAAGTACGCATGGCCAACAATTTAGCAGAAATTTTTTTATACTTACCGGAAACACGTTGTTTACAGCTATTTGGTTTATAATGCTTGAATGTAATCTTCAAATTATCAGAGATCGTAAACTGTAATACCTGCTCTATAATTCAATCCTACGAATTGGGTCATCGCTTTAGTGAAACATCTCGCAAATATGCGTACATATTTACTTTTTTATTTATTATTACAGAGTGATTAACATACAAACGCTTGTTAAATGCCACCTTGATCTATTAAGATGTAATCATAACTTTTACATGGAGATTGTAAAGGCAGCAGAAAACAAACTTGAACGTCCAGAAGAGTATTTACATGTGAAAAGTTTGGGATAATAATGGAAGACAATGTGGATGTGGTTACTGGTTACGAAGTAAAAGTTCTTGTAACTGGCAGCAATTTGCTGGTTGAGCGACGGAAAAAATTAAAACATAATTTTGGCTGCGTTTGTCCTTTTTCAGATCTCAATGTTACTTTTATCCAATGATTTACTTGAAATTGGAAGCGTACCGGAAAATATTCTAAACAAATCCCAAAACCTTTGTTCCAATACTGCTGTACTTTTAAAAATTTCAATTTTCAAAACTTGCTCTATTCATCACAACGCGTTTCAACAAAAAGCCAGACCTTCAGTATAAGTACTTTTCAACATTGGCAAACAAATAGAAACGGCGTCATGCTGACACATTTTAGCGTGTTGTCAGCTATCTGGCATAATAACATGTCAAACTTAAACAAGCGGTCATCCGGCCATTGTCATTGTCACTCTGTTGCAGATGCATGTGAATTGGTAATAAACATTAAAATGTTCAGAGTAAACAATCAACTGATTTTTTTTCAGAATCAATTAATAAAAGACACTCGCATGCCGACTGACTGACATTCTCGTTATGTTCTGTTTGTGCAATTGTTCATTTTTTACTCGAGTAAAAATATTAGATTGATCAGTCTTGTTTCAATATAAAAAAATTTACTAGAACACTTACTAAATACCTACATTGATTTCTTGAGCACCACACCTATTCAAGTCTATTTGCATATCAGATTAGGAAAAAAATGACACTAGATAAAAAAATGTTGCCCTTTTCATAATTTATGGTATCCGAAAATTTTTTGTAACAAGACCTGCAGCAATTTTATGCCTCAACAATAGTACAACCTGGTAAAAAAGTTAACACAATTCATAATTTCAATAAATAAAGCAATAAAAATGTATCCTTGAAACAGGTGAGTTTTAAATCGTTAGCTCGTTTGCGGCTTCTCCGCTCACAAGAAAACGTATTCAATATTACTGCGATAATTTCAAAAGCGAGAAAATGAACAGATTTGTATAGGCAGATATGTAATAATAATATGTATTTGCCCAAGGAGAATTTTTCACCGAAAGCACCAGATGCAAAACATTATTTGTAATTTTTAACCTCTTGACTAGGTGAACCATCGGGTAGGATCCAATTAAGCTCCAGCTGAGCGGTATTTTTCACTTGACAGTCATTTTTTTGTATTCTCGCCAGAGAAAAAGTTGTTGTCAAACTCACTAAAAATATTATTTAATGCAATCATGTTCCGAAGAAAGGTCAAAAGTTTTGTTCATGTTGTCAAACAATGGATTATGTAGGAAAAAAGTTGAAGTTACAATTTAGCTTTTTGGCAAATAAAGCAAGTGCATTAAATCAACAATACATTTGCAAGAAAAACATTTCTCAAAGGTTAGTCTATTTTTTTCAACGAAGAAATCCAAAGGTCGGTGTTGATTAGAAAGGAACGGCTTGCTGACTGGTTTATTTTATTTTATCTGATGGAATTTCTCGTGAATGGTTTGCAGGTTGGGGCATATGAGGAAAATATGGGTTGGTCTGAGCTGTGGACAGTTCAAAGCTAAAATAAATTGTTCGTGTCAAGTAGATAAATCATAATTTTCTTTACGGGATTGTCTCTGAAAAATGGAGGCTACATAAATTGTGAAAATTTGCTTTAATCCCGCTGGATTGGTCCATCAGACAGAAAACATTCAACAACGAAGAAATCCAAAGGTCGGTGTTGATTAGAAAGGAACGGCTTGCTGACTGGTTTATTTTATTTTATCTGATGGAATTTCTCGTGAATGGTTTACAGGTTGGGGCATAGTGAGGAAAATATGGGATAAGTGAGGAAAATATGGGTTGGTCTGAGTTGTGGACAGTTCAAAGCTAAAATAAATTGTTCGTGTCAAGTAGATAAATCATAATTTTCTTTACGGGATTGTCTCTGAAAAACGGAGGCTACATAAATTGTGAAAATTTGCTTTAATCCCGCTGGATTGGTCCATCAGACAGAAAACATTCACGTAAAACCTGGAACCCATTACCTTTTATCATAGACTTGAAAGAAAAATCTTAAGGTGGCGTTGAATGTTGTGTTACAGTATTTTCTGAAGGACTACTAGACAATTGAATTGATTGGGATCGATTGCACATTAGGAAATTCATATAGTTTGTTTTGACGAATTTTGATGCTAGGCGCAGTCAAGACTTAAGATTGATTTTTAAGTTCTCAATAAATAATCCGACAGTTTATTTTCTTCAGGTAACTGTGTAATTTTAATAAATAAATATGGCCAACATGAAAAATATCTTAACCAACAAAAAATAGTGGCTCACACACATGCATCAGAGAACAGCTAAACTATGCATTATTTGTGTGCATTTTTAACGATTCATATCGACTAGAAAATAATATCTAATATTGCTGGCAGAAGTCACAATCTGCAATCTTTAATCTTTATTTTATCTGCGATCTCAACCTATAAAAAATTACTTATGGCATCTTTATTATTCAACCTTCAAAATAACACACTTCCAATCTGAGTTACATAAATTACTTATCTTCAAGCTTAAAATTTTTTACATCATCACTTTTTTCCTTTTCGCTTTAAAAAAATTCCCTGTTCACTAAAATAAATTGACTCATTCAGGTAATTCGTTGCATAATATTCGTTCCACCTGTTTTTCATACTTTTCCCATTGTTAAACAATAATTGCATTGTAGCAAGTGTCATGTTTTTTTTCTTTTTCCTTTTTGATAACAAGAAACAACTTTATTTTTTGCATTTGTGTATAGAAAAAAAGAAACTCTTTTTATTTTCTACACGGGACCATGCGGCTCAATAATTCCTTCTTCTGAGATACAAGTCAGCTCTTTCGGCATTCTCGCTTGAGGCTGGTCCTGTCCCAGCAGAGGTTGATGATGATTGCCGAAGCTGTTCGTATTTACACTGGCTGAGTTACTCCCTCCACTGTTCCTCTCCGCGGAAATCCCTCCGGTGCTATTAAAGCCGGACCCGGCTGACCTATTACTTCCCTTGGAATTGAAACGAGGGGAGACCTGCTCATCTGGAAATGTGAAGGAGATCCGTCGCACAGTTGGCGACTGCATTCCACTACTATCCAATGTCTCACATCTGCCAACCAAAAATAAAAAAAATAATAATCACCATAATCATATCATCATTATAGTCACATCACACACATAAACTGTGACAGATAAGTACCAGAAGAAAATTATATTTTTCACAGGTCTTTAAAGTGATTTACAAATCAAAACAGATGAGAATTTAGAAAAAAATGAAATTTATTACAAAAATGTATATTTTTAAAAGTAAAATAAAATTATGATTTAAAAGCATTATGCATCTTTGCATCCCAAACATTATTTTCTCCTCTGAGGTGATGATGATCAACAACACATTTTATAGTACGTGACTTGGCACTTGAAATGGGAGTTTTTTATTTTTCAGCTAAAAAAATTTTGTGTTGAATAAAAATCATAATAAAATACAGGAATAAATGGTTGTAAACAAGAGAGAAGATTAAATAAGAAAAAATGAGGAGCACAACAGCTGAATAACATATATGTTGGTATGTGTGCAAGTAAAGATAATCATAATAGGATTCAATTCACTCTGATGCTGCGAGAGAAAAAAACATAAGCTCACGTTTTCATGGAACTTGTTCCTGACTTGTTTCGCATTACTCGTCGCCTCCTCATCCCACAACAGAAGATGATCAGAGCACTGAACAGGACTGAACCCGATGACAAGAAATATCCTGTTCTCCATCCAACATGAATGTTCATATATCCTAGAAACACGAAGAAAAAAAGTAGTGTATTTGGGTCAAAATAAAAAAATAATAATTTTTCCGTTATGATTCCTTATTTTGGTGATCACTGGACTGTGTCCACTTTACCTGTCGCCGGTACGCCGGCTAGGCATCCCATTCCTTGAGCACATTGTACGAAGGACCAAGCTCTGGAAAAGTTTTTCGCTCGGGTTTTCTCATAAGTCCATGTCTTGAGCACGTAATTATATGAACCCAAACCGAAGCCATAAATCCAGCAGAAGCTGCGCAGTCCGTGATCCTCGAATAAAGTCGCGAGTGCAAATAATGCTCCACCAATTATCAGGATTGAGCCCTGGAATAAAAAAGGAGACAAAAAATAATAAAGATAACAAGAAAGAACACTCGCATTCCGTTTTTTATATGATAGTATAAATGGAACCATTCAATTTAAAATAATGGCTCACATTTCGTTTCGTTTATAGTATTTCTAGCTATGAAAAAAGAAGAAACAAACCTAGGAACTAGGTCAATGGGTACTACTATTTCATTGCTGTGATGTAGGTCACTTACCTGGAGCAAGTATGGTTTCGAGATCCGACAGTCTTCATTTCTTTGTACTACAGTCATCCCAAAAATACACGAGCCGAGGATCCAGCCAGCTCCAATGTACAAGTAGAAATATATCACTTGTGCTGTTGGCACTTCTACGCGTGTACATTCCAGAGCCTATTTTGTTGCACCAAAAACAAAAGAAAACAAAAAACAAATTGAACAGATTTGGTGGATGTAAATGAGCCAGAATTTCCTTTGCCAATTGTCTTAACTGAGCAACAACAACTTTTTTTTGGGAACACACTATCTCTCCTTTTCATTCTCATTTCATTACATGAATATCCTACGTTTTAGTGTGTGCATAAAGCATATGTCTTTTGTGTCTGGATTGCTTTTGCCTGGAACGTGTGGAGAAGAAGGTTTGGGTTATTTTCAGCTTAAGTGTTTGTCAATACTAGTTTATGTTATATTATTTGCGCCACGGATAAGTGGGTAAATGAGCCATATGCACGCTCACTCCTTTCCTCCGTTGAGAAGATGGAGTGTGGTATTTAAGTTTGAGGACGTGACTACTGCCACTTTAAGTTTAGGCAGGTTTTGCGTAAATAATGTTGAATGGAAGGCGCACATCTACGGTTTTTTTTGTTGAGAGCTACAAAAATAAACTTTTGTTTTCATTTACTTACCAAATGAAATAAAGGTGAGTAGGCTCCAAAGGAAGTGAAAATCGTTGAGACAATCAGAACTTGAAGGGATCTACTGCTGAGACAGCTGTAATCCAGAAAGGGTGGCCTGTCGTTCCGTTTCCCTTTCTCTTTTATCTGAAAAAAAAACAGGCATAAAGGACTATGATATTAGTTTTTGGTACGAATCGATTTGTTTTCCTTCATTAAATTCCGCTCACGTAAAAACTTTTCCTCCTGAGAGGACGAAAAAAACAATTTGGGATGTGCACTAGAAATGGTCTCATAAATTGAAAAAACACTATGCTAGAATTTTTTCTTGTGGTAAAGACACAAGTTGAGAGTTACCAATGGTTTGAGAAAAAAACATGGTACTGATGGGACATAGTCCAGATGTAGACTTGTGTAATAATAGTGGTTTTTATTTGATTGGTTTATGCTAATTCACATGCACATTTTTTCACTGGTGCAAGTCGTGGTGAAACTTTTTTTCATGTGAAAATAAAGTTGGGAATATTTTTACAGGTTGTATGGGTGGTGCAATTTTTTCTTGCATTTTTGTGGGGAAAAGTTTTCTGTGAGGTTGTTCCAAAAACAATTGATTCATTTTTGGTTTAGAATGAGGAAATTTTTTGGTACAAGTTGAGAGGAAGAAAGTGGAAAATAACCCGACGGTTATGGACTGCAATCCAAACCTCCAGCCAAGACCGCTACAAAGAAAGCATTGACTTTGTAATCTCTTCAGAAATTTCAGTTAATGCAGAGCAGAATTTTTTTAAATGGCGGTTTAGTCCGCAAAAACACACCTGAGCGCGGTATGCATTGCTAAAGTCATGACTAGAATCCCTAATCCGGAAGCAGCAACGAGGAAGACCTCAACAAAGTCCTTTCTCTTCTTGAAATACTGATCTGTCATTAAATACGACGCATCTCGAAGCAGACCTATACCAATACCTGGAACAACAATAATCCGGTAGGCTTAATCTTGTGTTGTGCAGGCAGAAGAAAATATTTAGGACATTTATGACGGATATTTTGAGATGCTTAATTTTGTAAGAAGCTTTGGGAATTTTATACTTACTTAATATAATAGTGAAGCTGATAAACGCTTGCTCGAATTTACTGGCGAATGAGCAAAATAGACAGCCGAGGGCTGCGACAAGACCCCCGAAGACGGCTGAAAGACGGGTGCTCTTCCGCTAGAGACAGAACAACAATCACAAAAGTTCAAATGCCACAATTTTTTGTTCTTTTAAGATAGTTACAATTACATGCTTTAACTTCATTTTAGGATTATTGTTACGTTGTGTGCGTTAATTTAATATTGGGTAAAGCTTCAGTTAGTAAGAAGAAGAAACGGAAATATAAAAGAAAAGGCAAACGCCATACGAGCAAAGGTTGAAGCAGAAATGATCAAGAGGGAAGATGAGGAAATAAGCGAGGAGTCAAAGGATAAGGCTATTGCAGAACTACGCAGGGAAAATCAAGATTTAAAGGAAAAGCTCGCCCCAGCACTTTCACGTATTCAACAATTGGAACCCATTCTCAGTACTAATAAAATACCTTACCTTGCAAATGGAAACCCAGAGTGGCGACAGAAGCAACGAGCTACTCATGGAGAGCGAGATCAACCAAACTGGAATCATCATAAAGTTAAATTTATTTTAAATTCAGCCTTAATTGTCTTTGTTCCTCATGCGCTGGGATTTGCAAAAGGGTGATATGAGTCAAAGAATTCCCCAGCTTATTTTAATTAAATTGATATTTTCAATTTTCGAACACTTGTAGAAGCTTTCGCACGTCGCATGAACAAATCTTCAATCCAGAAACACTGATAACTTACCTTTGTAATCTAATCCGCTAAAATTTTACATTTTCAAAATTTAGGCGTTGAACTTTGATTTAACTATTGAGTAATTTCGTTATAAATACATGTAATCCACGATTGCCGAAAAAACAAACCTTCTTAAATTGCGTAAACTGCTATAGGATTAGAGTAGTTCATTTTAGGCTATTTGAGAGGATTTTTAAAATTTTCGGCGTTGAACTTATGAGCAATCGATTTTTAAAAGAAAGATAAGCATCGAAACACGAATGAAATACTAATTTCTCCATAAATCAGTTGCATATTTCAAAAACTCGTAAATCCATCCTTATCACCTTTCTTATCATCATCTCGATCTCATCTTGAAATCAGATCATGTGTAACAAGAGCAATTTGCAAGGGCGATACAATGCAAAAGAATGATCTAATTAAAAACACTCTTTCTCTCTTGACTTGTTCGTCACGAAATCTGCTTATCATTCATGACTCCATTCCAATACAGCACTTGGCATCACCATACCTACTAATTATATTATTGTACTACTACGACCTAACAACTTGCTTGTAATACGATTTGTATAACAAGTGCAACGGTCTCTTTTTCTACTCCACAGTTTTCTTTTGTTTCTTGTGAGAAAAGGAAATGACTCGGTATCGATTCCCTTTTATTGGCTACACATGTTGCCACAAAAAATAGTAGTCAACACTTGCGCAGATTTTTTTTTACATATTTTTATTGATGTTTTGTGTAATAGACAAACTGCGACGAGTGAGTGAGGGATGATGAAGATGAAACCGGTTTTTTTTGTTCAGGAAAAAAATAACAATTTTAAATCATCATCATTACTCAACTTGAGTGACTCTTCCCTCAACTCAGTGGATTTATTTATTGGTCATAGAACATAGGTAGTAGTATTCTTGAAGGTTCCTAAAAAGATATTCGCAATTGTTCATCCAACTCAAGTAAGCAAAATATTAAGGACCTTTTACTTTGCAATCTTCTCCTTCTGAATTTTTGTTTCAGATAACCAATTTTAAAGAGATTCTTTTTGTAAAATTGTGAACGCAACCGGGAAAGAAGAAGATATCATCGTGTAATGTAAATGGGCATAAGTTTACGATTATTCTCAAGGAGAACAGATAGTAAAAAAAGTAATAATCATGAATCGATCCATCCTTACATAATAATATTATTTACTGTGATCATGGAAAGTAGCCAGAAGCACTTGTAGAAATTTGCACACATATACATATAAGTTGAAAAGGATGACTTTTTGACTCTGCCCAACTCTAAAAATGAGAAAATAATAGGAAAAGGAAAGCAATATTAAAAGCAAAGCATGACAAAATCACCTACCTATTTTGCACATCTATGAACATGGAGGGCTCTTTTTTTCAAAGTAATAAAAACGGTAATAATAATAATGTATAATCAATATAATAAATTTGTGAGAAAAAGGAGAAAATAAATTATTGGTCACCCCTCATTCTCTCGTAAATAATAACCATGTTACACACCCGTGTTGGGTAGGTTGGGAACGTGTAATTGTCTTCATTCATTTTGGATTTTGACCGACCTCCAAATAAAAAAACATTGCCAATCTGATTAGACTTGGTACGCAACTTGATTTTCCGTTGATGTAGGTTTGGCAATTTTTTTTGCTGTATTTATATTGCATTTAAAGACTTTTATTTTGCGAGGAATATTGCCCAAAGGGTCTGTGTCCCGCCAAGATAGATATGCGCTAAATAGTAATAATAGGAGAGAAAAAAGATAAGTTCTTATATGGCTCCTCAAGAGTCAAGCATATTCGTAAAGAGGTACGTACCTACACAACATCAGAGATGTAGGTGTGTCCAAAAAAATCTCTTTTCATGAAGAAACATTTCAAACAGTTTTGATAGCTTGAATACCGATTAAATGACCCGATTGGTGGTCAATTGGTTTATCAATATGTTGGGTACAACTTGATTTTCCGTTGATGTAGGTTTGGCAATTTTTTTTGCTGTATTTATTTTGCATTTAAGAACTTTTATTTTGCGAAGAATATTGCCCAAAGGGTCTGTGTCCCGCCAAGATAGATATGCGCTAAATAGTAATAATAGGAGAGAAAAAAGATAAGTGCTTATATGGCTCCTCAAGAGTCAAGGATATTCGTAAGGAGGTAGGTACCTATACAACATCAGAGATGTAGGTGTGTCCAAAAAATCTCTTTTCATGAAGAAACATTTCAAACAGTTTTGATAGCTTGAATACCGATTAAATGACCCGATTGGTGGTCAATTGGTTTATCAATATGTTGGGTACGATATATAAAAAAGTGGCAAATAGTACTTTGCAACAAACTGAACTTTTGTATAAACATTTTTTCAATTTAATATTATTTCGTTGGAGTAAAACAAAATTCTCTTGTGTCCATATTGTTCCTCTCACTCCTACCCACTTTGATAAGATCCATTCAATAAAAAAATGTTGACTGTTTTATTTCGAGTGCAAATCAAAGTTTGATGAGGGCTCTTTCAGTGGCACAGTTGGTTCCATGTCTTGGTTCAATAAAAAGGTTGTAATAATGTTCAATGAAATATTTGACAAAATTTTTTCGTTGGTGGGATCCTGTCAGTCCCGTCAAACATTTTGTAGGTAACAAAACCTACATTGCGAATTATTTAGCAAGCTTAGCTTGTTGATCAGCACCCCCTCCTCTTTTCTGCAAAATTATTACTAGACTACTTTGTTATGGTTGATAAGAAGTAATGTGTCTTCAAAAATGTTATATGATTACCTGCCTCTTTTTTGCAATTTGTTTTTGAGGTACACATATTTTTTGTTAGGTCAGTTTTTGCAAAGAACTAATCAAAATAGTTGAACGATGAAGTAAGAAAGAGTATATTCTGAGGCGGTTATTTTTGATAAGCGAAAAGAAAGGTCTGGCCCAAATTGACACATAAAGGCCTACATGGAAGCTCCTCTCAGAAGTTCTTTTCAATGTTGTTAATTAAGTTGATTTCTAATATGAATGCAGGTTTATCCTAACCAGTTGACAATCAACTGTCGACTCGTCAGCAGCAAGATTTCAAACAATTTTATGGATTTATAGGATAAGTCTCCGTCTCCATTTTAACAATACGACAACATTTTTTTTCTGGTAATAATCAAGTACAGCAGTTTAGCAGCGAGCGGTATGCCGGTGTTACTTTTGCTTGTCTGAGACTCTTTTGTTATCATCATTATTATTAAGTACATAGATGTGTACATCCCTCTTTATTACTGAACACAATTACAGGACTATCTTTGTGCAATCATCTCCTTTCAAGAAGGTTGGGAATGGTCGATTCACTTTGTGATTTATTTGTAAAGAATCTCATTAATTTATTAGGAAAAAA
>JAHZNF010002726.1:0-17744 GCA_027744215.1 Troglopedetes dispersus
CTTTGCTTTGATTGTTGTAAATATTGTGCAAGAAAAGGCACTCTCAATTTCATCTGGCTCTCGGACCCACTAAATTTATAAGAAAGGAAATATGTAACCCTTTTCTCGTTTTCAGCTCTAAAAAAAATCAATGCTGGCAAGGAAGCAGGCAAGAACTTGATCAAGTTGGATTCAATTGGACCCACGTCCTGCTTCTCGCAACACAAAAATTGTCGGAAGTAAAGCGGTTCGCATTATATGCATGTTCCTGTGCGCTATTTTCCGTTATATAAGGTAAATGTTGCAGTAGTACAGGGATTTCGTAAGCTGTTTGTAACTCTGAATGTGACATATTATGCAATTTGTGTTGCAGCAAATGCATGGATGTTTTTCAATATTTGAACGTACCCAAGGTTGGCAATTATAATTCGTACTACATGTTTAACTCATATTGCTTATACGATATGATATTTCTATACGAGGTTCGTATAGAAAACGGATATGATGCAATTCATATGATTTCATATTTGTTTAAGTCGTAACGATAACCTTGGATAATATTCATGCTGCTCCCCATTTCTCACCAATGAAACCGGTTTTTGCAATCACATCTTTGATTTCGTGAGCCCTTCATTGATCCACAGCAGCTGCATTTCCTGCTTGTCCTCAAACCTTCCTATTTGCATTTGCATCCATATGAAGAATTGCTATTTATAAAGTTTGCTGAGTTTTTTAAAAATTATTTGGCAGCAATTGATTCTTTTGTGATGTTCTAAAATATTGGACTGATGGCTTTTTTAAAACAAGTTGAGCTTTTCACACTCATTTTTTATAAATGAACATAAGTAGCGGCTAAAAACGCATTTTTAAAAGTGTAATGCCAATTTAATATCAATTAAATTCTGCTCGATCAGCTATGCTTATTGAAATCACTTAAGTTGCTCAGTTTTTACGAGGGTTAAAAATCAATAGTAAAACTTCTATACAGAAGAACGACGTGCTTGATTCGTTACGACAGATGAAGAAGGGTATGGCTTCGCGACTAGCAATGAGCAATTGAGTTTGAAATGGCGTGAAGCAATAGGAAATCACATTATTCTTTGTTGAGCAAGGGAGCAATCGTTGCTCGTTCTAGCGAAATAACTACCAGAAAAAAATCCACTCACTCAGAGAAAAATATAGATCTACGGAAGAGGTATTAGAAAAGGCAGAGTTTCTCAAAAGTAATAGACGAAGCACGAAGTACACTGCACACAATGAATATTGCTCACAGCTCTACAATAATAACGAAGAGCAGTTCCATCTGACGACCTCTAAAATTCAAAAGAAGCTTGGGCATTTTTTCCTCCTTCTCGACCCAACCCCATTTCCATCTTTCTCATTAGTTGCTGACATGAAGTTTTTAGATTGCAAATTAGAAAGTCAAAGTTGTTCTCTCCGAAGAAAAAGTAAAGAGAAAGAAGTGAAAGAGGAGTAAAAAATTTCCACGGAAAATTTTAGGGAGCTGAGTGAGCAAGAAGACAACAAACACGTGTCATAGTGGATGATGATGACGAGTGGAGAAGAGGCTCCCTACACAATTTTTTCTACAGACAATTTCGCTTCATTCATTGATGTATTCGTCTGCACTTTTCATCTTCACAATGTTTGGAAGAGGCACCTAACAATCAACATTTACACGGAGAAAGTTTTAAGCAAAGCACTCCTCCGATTTTTTCTCATCCTTTTACGCTGATGAAATGGAAAAAAGTACGAGAGAGGCTGCATGGTTGAAAAATAAACAGTTCATTGCAAAGTCTCCATGTTAGGTATTACATCTCAATACAAAGATCTATGTAGAAAGAACTGTAGTATCAGCGTTAGACCATATTTCAATTCAATGGTAAAAGCTCTCACACGTACCTCTACATTGTACGAGAGGAAATCAGGGTGCATTTCAAATCTCACTCTGGGGCATTCCTTTCTTCCCCAACTCCCTTTTCTCATCGAGGAGGAAATCGTGCGAAAAATTTTCATTTGTTCAGGCATCGCCGGGTTGCTTACCTTCTGAGAAAATTCTTCAAGGGAAAACCTTGTTAGGATTGCTCACAATCTAATGTGAAACTTATACACTCTTGTATGAACTGTGATGGTAATATGAGAAACTTATATATATGTACCGTTTGAGATTTTTTCCTCTCTGCCTTAACACATAAAGAAGCAATTTGGAGGATATCTGCCAATAAAAACATTTATTGCTATGAAATTGAACAATTTGCTATTGTTATTCTAGTGTGAAGTAAAAAATAATAATAAATGGGGATGGGAAATGCGTAACAAGCAGACCAATAAAAGGAAATAAAATAGATACATGCGGAGAAAAGGAGCGAGTGAGAGAGCGAGAGAGAAGGAGCGGAATATTTACGCTACATTACTTGCGATAAGATAAGGCCTTGCTGATATATCTAATGTATACTATGCTTCTTAACAATATGCGTACCGCGGTTTTGATATAATGGGAATTCATGTATTCACTACATTATCCTCCACTGTTTTTCTTATTTGACTCGCTTCAGGCCACGTCTTCGTCTGCTCCGTGCTCTTCACACAGTTGTATAAATAATCGAATAAATATAATGATGAGAACTTGTTCAACTCGATAAATTAGTGACGCTAGTTGATAACTTTGCGTGCGCTAAGTAGTTGCCCTTTCAATTAAATCTTTTTCCGAAACTGAGAGAGTCTATTTAGCAGAGTTTGCCGGTGGGCGATTATCCTTTCGGGGAACGGCGACAGCAACCCAATACATATGATTTCAACTCATCTCGTTCCATTTCCATATTTATGGCACCTCAAACTAGACGTGGCGATGATGGTCCTTAATTAAGTGGGAGAGTGAATACGATTTCAATTTTCCATTTTATATAAAACTTATATTTTACGTTTATGAGTTTCGCTCAGATGCACCAAGGTATTGTAATCAGCATTATTTTTGTGGGAGAGGAATATTTAGTCGAATAAACCTGTAGAGAAACTCTTTTTTGACAATTACAGGTTCAGTTTACTGGAAGGGTATGTTACTGAACAGAAAAGAATGCAAGATCGAGCATGTAATGTGCTTAGGTATATGCCTACCTCTACCTTTTTTGAATGATGTTGCAAAAGGTATATTTGGATGTGTTTCAATTCTGAAGATTTTTACGTTTCAGTGATATGCCTCAAAGCATATTAGGCAAGAGAAGCTATTAATAAAAAGAATAAAGATATATAGCTTCCTAAAAGTAGATCTGTCAAACGAGTTGTCAATTTTCGAAGACTTTGAAGTCTGAGAAGTGTTGCAATTAAATTTTGTCACCAGCGGCTTTCATTTTATTAAAAGAAAATTACTAAAAACTCTGCTCACTGACTGCGTGGAGCGTTGTGTGCGGTAAATTAGAAACATGGCGTGATGCAAAGAGGAAATTCGATCGTATTCGGAACAAAAGTAACGAACAAAATGTCTCCTTTTGTTCACAAAGAAAAAGTATTGAAGTAGAAAAACTATACGCTCTCTCACTACCCAGCAGGAAAACCCAGCCCAGTTAATGACTCAAACAGAATATAAAACAATAAAAAAAGGGAATGAATGTGTTTTTCTGTTTTCGAAAGGAACCCAGGTAGCTCAAACACGCAAAGGAAAAATTGAATAAATTTTTACGTCTCTCTTGTTGCAAGATTTATGGAGTAGCATTTCCAGAGACAGAAACATCATAATTATTGGCATTTCAAAACAAAATACAAAGAACGAGTTCAGCAATTGCGAAATATTTTATTTCTTCAACGGAAAGTTCCAACACCTTTCAAATGTGAAAGGGATCTTAATACGATGCGTAATTGGGATTTTGACGCTTTCATAAAAAGAATAACAACCATTGTAGACAATTCATAACACGAAGTTGTATATAGGATCTACTTTTTTCTGTTGGTCGCACGCAGAAAGGCACTCTCCCACAAGGAAAATCCGGTTTGAGCTGAGACGAGTATCCAGCCGCGGAGAGAGTACTCTGCAGAACCTCTGTTGGGTGCCAGTTCAACTTCTTGCAATGTATACCTTCGTGCGGTACCATCCGGGAAAAGCTTGGACTATTATGGAAAACTAGCGAGCAACAAGACGCGTTTCTCGAGCCGAGTACTTTGTTCACCAGAAAAGCACATTATAAAAAAAAATCTTGTATTACAGAAAAAGGGAGGTTTTGTGTTAAATGTTGTTTGTTTTGTTCTCCCATATTTAGCAAAATCGTGATCATGTCAAACAATTAAACAAAAGAAAACAATTAAAAATATGTTAGTGCAGGAGGAACCCTTTTCCTGTAAGCAATAAGGTACTACTATGTTGTTGTTAAAGGGACTAGTGAAATTGAATGGAAATCAGTGATGGTAGCATTTCCCCTTGAAACTAAGCTTGTTATTTTTTTGGGCAACTAAATTAAAAACGTCGTGGGTTGGCAGACGATTAGGGAAAATAAAGACATTTGAAAAATACCCTTTTCCTCTTCCATGTTTTCCCATTTTTTATACGAATTTTAATTGTCACTTTACCTTACGACAACAGCAATTTGGCTTGAACAAGTATCATTACGGAAAAAAATGGGGAGGTCTGACATGAGCGAAATTTATTCACTACCCAAAAAAAACTGAATAAAATAATGTGCAGTTGTTCAAATAAGGGAGGAGTGTCTTCTTAGCATTTAGTAATAGCTGGAAGCAAAATAGCTCCCGTTTGTACCTACACGGAATGTATTGGAATTAATTAGTAGTTTGTGAGCTTCGATGTTCCACCAACTTAGCCAACCTCCCTTGTTATGCATATATTACCTACCAGGGTTTCGTGAATATAATGTGTGCATGCGTACATATGTGTACAACTATCCTTGTGGAAAGTAATAATGACCGAGCAACAACTCGAAATTCTGCTAAAATTCAGAACTCACACACAGAAGATTCACATTTTAATTTTTCACGTTGTTCACGAGAGGAAAGTTGTAGTAGTTCAGTTTCCTCATGAGCGATTCCATAGCCCGTACTACACAAATTCTCAAACCCTTTAAGGTAGAATGGATAACATTTAGGAGCATATACATTACTACCAAGCCGCCATTGCGTATCCAGCCTAAAAAGCGAATGTACTCTCCAATCGTCTCCTCTCATTAGAAGAAACACAGGAGTTGGTTTTTCGAGACTCACTCTTTTCTCTCAATTTTCTCTAGACTCTCAAAAGAGAATTATAGAGTTATGAGGTCGGAGCGGACAATGGACTTAATTAAAATTAATTAAAGGGAGTCTGCATACACCATCTCAATTTATGACTTCATGATGCCCGATGATAATACAAAGTTCTCGATATTAATAATGTCCTCTGAAAAGCTAGGATAAAATGTAATTTTGTAAAATACGAGAGGAAAGAATTTCTGTTCGAGATGAAGTGCAAAGTAAGATGAAATGAGGGAAAATGGTAGACATCCCTGGTGGCTTATACCTGTTGTTCGCCTTCTAATAATTGAACTTACAACACACGGTCGGTGTAAAACAACGCCAGGTCGTAAGCAACTCAAATTCAAACTGATTTATGTACACTTACGAACATGTACCTATAAATGCTGTGGAGCATGCAAACTGGACTAAATTATGAAATATTATTTTAAAAAGTAATATAAAATGCAAATACTAATTACCTCAGGTGCATAAATGTTTTATTTCTTGTCATACCACCTTAAACTAAAGTAAGTTTGATAATAATTAGGCGGAGAGAATGAAGTGATTACCATTTTTTGTCTATTAGGAAGTTATTTGTGGGACGGACACACACGCAGAACTTCTCAATTGCATTAAATATCCGTCCCCATGTTTGAGAAATAATGAGAAAGGGAACAGGACAAAATGAATTATGAAAGTACAAGGACTTTTCAATTTCAGGCGGACATTTTCTTCTGTTTTTACCTCAGCTTCAAGCTAGATCAGTAAATTGAATCTAGTTTCACTACTGAAGCCACTAATGCCTTTAATCTCATTCAAGTAATAAAATAAACGTAACGTAGGGAAGGAAATTAATATTCAACAATAGCACATTTTTGTTAGTGTATCAGCACGATATTAAAATATACATACATACAACAAGTATGCGCACGCTTTCTCAGAATTTATTTCTTGTCTCTCTCGCATTCTTTGTGTTAGTTGTAGGTTTTTGAAATACAGCGTGATCGTTAAGTATGTCATCGTTTTTAAAAGTTTGACGCTGAACATTTCTATTCACTTGTTACGTTACTAATGTATCGTTGGAAACGATGACAAACTTAAAAATCACGCTGTACATACAAGAAAACTTTCAATGAAGACTAAAAATATTTAAGGACAGGATTAAAATTCAGTTTTGTTCATATCTTACACACGTCCTTGCATTTTTAAATGATTCAAATAAATTCAGCTGAAAGATTTCAATTGCCATTTATTTATTAGTGTAGTTCTTGAAAATGACGACGGACAAGTCGACGAAAGCTTGAACTAGATTTTCATTAATAAACTGTACATTTCCTCTTTAAAGCCAAAAAAATGCATTCGATCAACTGAAAGAATTAATGCAGCTTCTGGTTACCTTTTAAATTCCCACAAATAATTTCAACTCTAGCCACCCCCGTTGCCCGTTAGTCACACCCACGCCTCTCAATCTTAAGGAACTAAAGACATAGAGTTAAATATAATAGTTATTTGTTGTTAAAAAACGCTTGAATGCATTCACATCTTTCAATCTGTCAAAATTTTGCTTTTTCTGCATCCCGATTTGATTATTTTTTGGCTGGTATTTGAACACAGTAAAAGCCTTCACACTCTTAATGACGCTGTTGTTAGTTAATCTAACTCCTTCGTCAGCATTTTGTGCTGGTACCATGTTCCTTAATTGAAAGAAAGTGCTTACTTATGAAGTCAATTTAATAACGGCTGGCTGCGTTTTTTGTTCATTAGTCTGGCTTCATGCATATGCAGCGGAGAAAGAAGAGAGTTCCTTCAGTCGGAAGAAAAGAAGGAAAACGCAGGAACAGGAAATAATGGCGCTTCCAATCCGGGCGAGTTTCTTCGTCCGACAGTTACCATAATATGCATACCATAGCGCGCGCACTCTATACTTTATATAAAAAAATATACTCGGACTGTGGCTTATTTTCCGCAATAAAAGAACATACATACAGAAGTCGACTCAAACATCTTCAAAAATACACACAAGACGCGCAACCAACCTCACTCTTTTCCCCTTCTTTCTTGCTTTCCTCAAACATTACCCAACTGGAGGCACGCCATCATAAGAAAGTTTGCTGGGATGAATAAGTAAGCACACAAGAAAGCTTGTTTTTCCTCGCCGGCTCTATATGAGGAATTTTATCGTGCGCTCCTATCACCACTACACTCTTTCCCCTTTTTCCTTTTCAGCTTCCCGAAACTAACGAGCCCGAGAGAGAGAGAGAGAGAAACTCTTTCACTTTTATTCTCTTTATTACTGAAGGAAAAGATGAAGGGGAACTCTTTTGCGACTTGATTGGAGAAAAGTGAAGCAAGCAACTCCACCTCCGGCACGAGCTCCATTGGCCGTACTGCGGTAAAGATGTGTAAATACCAACCTGTGTAGCTCGGGGAACAACCGCCTTTTCTTTAGAAAAAATCCTCTTCCTATTTTTTCCATTCCCTAATTTACAAAAGAAATCCCTTCCCTGATGTACCCTTCTTTTCTTTTTCTATACACACTTTTATGGGCGAGCATTTTCCGAGCTGCGTCACTCCACACTGCCAGTCCTAGTGGCTCATGTTACTTTATGGACCGAGCCAAAAAAAATAGGGGGAAATGGTGAAGAGCAGTGGTGGTAGTAGCAGTAGGAGCAGATGTAAATAAAATTTTATGTTCAGCCTGACGAACGAAATGTCAACCAACCTTGTCTTTTCGTTATAACGCTTCCTCTGTTATTCGGTAGCAGTATTTTTTATGATTAGAGTCAAAAATATTTTATAGGGGCTCGGGCTCCCGCGTTCATGTTTCTTTCGGAGAGTGAATAATTGTGTCGCCAGATTTCTTCGTCCGCTAGCTCCATCAGTTGCCTCCATATTTTTTCTCCTTTGTTGATGTGTTAGTAAAACTAGAGTAAAAAAAAGAAGAATGTTACCCGGTCCTTATATGTGCATGTAATTTTTTTTTATTATTTGTTGGTTTGTGATTATGTACCTAATGCATTCTCAAGATGACGTACGCTTTCTGATTACTGATTGGGCTTGAAAAAATCATAAAAACTCAAATATGGTAATTTTTCGTTCGTTTGCGTGTCAGCAGCTACATGCCTGTTCGCAATATTCGATAAAATCGAGATACCTACTATTGTAATTCCTGGCTTGTTTGTACGCGTCTAGTAATTTTTTTCTTGCGAGATGCTGCTGACTCCTTGTTTTCTGGTATAAATAACAATTTAGTTAATAAATGCTCGTAAACCTTTCAACGGTTGAGCTTGCGCTTTGTGAAATAGGTGGGTCCAGATGTAGGTATGAGCATTTTTATGAGAATCAAATATGACACATAATACCCCACGTCCAATTATCTGTGTTCAAGTCAATTTAATTAAGGACGCACAATGGCTTTATAAGTCAACCTGAGCAAGCAGTTATTATCTTCTGTACATCAGGAATAAAGTGTCGACACTGACATCGACTAGTCAGAAGACAAGGAAAAATTGGAGAAAACAATACAAGCCTTTCGTAAATCAAACATTTTTTTTCTTCTTCGGAAAAGTAAACATGCATCCCGTAAATAACATAATACAAATAATAATCTGACGCTTCTTCATAAACATAACATCATCATTTGACGATACTTGCTCTGCAGATAATGCTACTGATAGGGTAGCTTTTTTTCGTACCTAAATCCAAACCTGTATAATCCATTATAGAATTTTTGAAAAAAAAGATGACAAATATCATGTCTGGGCAGTATATATGTATAATGTGTAACCTCTGGTTTTTTATTCTTGTGCCGCAATAAGGGTTATTTTTTCTTGACTTCTCATTAGTAAAGACATTTATCAAAGTGACCAGTCAGAAATGTCTCATCATCAGGTTTTTTAGTAAGCTTTAATAATATATCAATGCTAAAAAGTGCATAATGCCTCCCGCGTCGTTTTCTATTTTTTCAATGCTGCTTTATGTGGCTGTAGCCAAAAGTAGGAATGAAATGACTATTTTCTCCAACAACTGTTGAACCAAGAAGCGTCTAATGAACAATGTAGCGTAACACAAGAAGTTTGTTGCAGCCTGTGCCAAGGTGTGTCTCCTCACAACTGGCTACTACCCATCAAAGTCAAAAGTCTGCCAATTACAAGAAGCCTCCAGTGTTGTGTGTGCATGTCAGAGGGTACTCCACGTTACATGTGCACATACATTTTTTTTAAACAAAATGTGAAAAAATGATAGTACATAGTTTAAGAATGCTTTTGTGAATTTTCCTTTTTAATCTCACACTCATTCGCATCATGCCTTTCTTAATCTCTTTTAGTCATCAAGCAATCTACATGACCATATTTGTACGCATGAAAAATTGTGAAGGAGAGTACCATTCCGACAATGGGAATTAGGATAATTTGATATAAAGTCTGGAATATAAAAAATGTAAATTTCAACTTTTGTACTTCACTATCGCATCATCATGATTATCATATCAATCAGCTTTCAGAGCATGCCCTGTTCAAGCTATAATAATAAAATGATGATAAATGAGTACGAAGCTTGTACACAAAAGTAGTCGTTTTTTTTATTCTTCAGAAACATAACGTATGAAATCTTGGGTCGTCATTGGCTAAAAAAAATGAAAATGCGGCTCAGTTCTCACCATACATGTCGTACCTATAGGTGCATGTTATTTTTACACATTTGTGCAGACACACACATACTCACACACGTATGAGAAGAATGAATAAAGTTACGCATAATATATCAGAGTGGTCTCGGGTAACAAACAAAAAAACCACGGTAAACACACAAATAAAAATTGAGTTTAGGCAGAAAGGTGTGCTGAGCAAAAAGGATAGATAAAATCGAACAAGGTTTATCCTTGGAACGTATTTTTTCCTGCGTTTACACCCAAAAGCAACATTAATTACCAACCACAACTGCAGAAAGTTACTCTCCATTGTCTGAGAAAATGAGGAACCCTAATGGATCCAAGATGAGGAAAGTATGGTACCATTTTTGCTCGTTGAAAGGAGTGTATTCAAGTGGGCATACACAGCTACACAAGCTGAACTGTGTTTTCACAGGAAACCAGTTCTACTTCTGCAAATATAAAAGCAATATATTTTTTAATTCGGGTAGATTTGCAACACGCGGATTATGAAAGACACTCATTATAACATTGACCTGTAGGATTGCATTCGCTAATATAATGATTATTACTACTTATGCATTTTACTTGATTGGAACAATTGTATTCTTTAGAATAAATGGAGACGGACAGCTGTAAAAGAAACCGAAGAGCTACTTGTTTAGCCTGCATTACGGCTTGGTGGTAGAATGCAAAGAATTTATTTATAGCCTCCGTCTCATCATCATCAGTCAGTATTAGGAGCGGAGCAGCTTCATCATATCATCATTATTATTAATGAAAGAAAAACATGGAGTTGGATGGTACGAACACTGATGATTATTACGCCTGGCTTAACCTCCACCATCCGATGAAGTGGTTTGATGTAGATGTACGAACAATAGCAGAAAATTAGAAGAATATTGTGTATTCCTCTGTATTTTTGCATGACACTGACTTTTCTTCAAAAGCCGTCATATTGCCTAACGAAATAATTCATTGGGAAACATCACTTCTGTAATCACCAACAGTGTTCATAAATATTCGCAGTCTTCCACGTGCATCCATTCCCGCATTCGTGCTCCTTTTTCGTTTCGTTCTTTTTTTTTGTATAATATAGTCTTTGAAGGAAGGCGGATTGCTTTGATGGCGACTTTCCCTTTGCTACTTTTTCACCTTTTGTTGCAGAGACAAATGAAGTCAAGATGTAACGTATAAAAAATTTACGTGAAGAGAGGAAAAAATCGACTTTTTTCATTACTCCAATCGTCGGCTGTTGTTGTTGCTTTTTTTGCCACAGGTAATTATTTTATGAAGTTAGATTACCGCATCCTCTCTCCGTCTCCACTTTTAGACAGTGATTATCTGTTTGAATGAAGGGATTAGGGAAGATAAGAGGATTTTTATATTTTTCATCGTGAAATTGCGTATGCTTGTAGAAAAAAGTGGAAAAAAAAGTTCTCAACGAATGCATAATGCAATAACCAAGTCAGTCAGATGCACTTTCCAGATACCTACACACACACACACACACACACACACTCAGTTGCATGATGTAGTATATGGAATTGGCTGTACGTGAAGCAATGTTTGTGTCTCTGTCGAGCATTAAGATTCTTATGTTGTGGGAATTAAAATTACTTCCAGTGCATTTTGATGAGAGACATACCCTTTATCACTGCCACGCAAATTTAACCATGTGTGGAAATAATGATTGTCCATTAATGGTAATAAAGCAATATAATGTGTGTCCATTAGCCTGTGAGTCATTACACTGTCGAGAGAGGAAAGGAGAGTGCGGGGATAAGTAGGCATCCCTCTTTCTCAAGTAAATTATTATGTTGAGCTTGGAACGTGAATGCACATAATAATTTCCTTCACGTCAGCTTAGATTACACCAAAAAAATAATATCTCTCACACAACACCGTTTACGGCCAGGTAAAAAAATGTCTGATTATGCAATGCACTTCTTAGGTTGCAGGCATCACATTAACAATTATGAAATTAATTTTCTCTCTCGTTCTCCTAGTCCAATGCCTAATCATTAATAATGTTTGCCAAACACGTAGATTAAGATTTCATAAAATGAAACGCGAAAAAAATTAATTTCAAAAGGGGGATTCAAAGCGCCGACATTTTTTCTTCGCACTGCGCTCCCACTACACACAAGTCTAAAACGCTCTGTGCAAGTCAAGCCCTGCCTCGGTGCTGACTTGCAGTTAGACTTTTTTTTCTAGAAATTAGCACTTAAAAAATTCTTGGCAGATGTATAAATATTTCCATTAGCCAATTCAACGGTCGGTTTCATGTAAGAAAACTATTTCAGACTACTTTTTATTGCATCTGGGACGGCTTTTTTTATGGGACTACTTAGACTGTAGTCCTTTCCTCAAATTGAGAGTATTACGTCAAAGGATTTTGTATTCCTCGAGAAATGCAATTTTGGATGCATGTTCTCTACAGCTTTACAAAATTTTTTATGCTACAACATAATTTTGAATTTTCTGATTGTAACTTCACCCGTTTCTTCGAGCAGGATATTTTAACCTCACCGTCGTTACTTCAAGGAATCTGGCTATCTTTGAAAACAAAAAAAGTTATGGAAAAGTGTATGGACGGAATTTTCATTGTGCTCTGAGATAAAATACATTGAAAGTGCCTTTTCCTTTCTTTTGGAAAAGGTACTAAACACAAAGAAGTGAGAGTGGTGGTGGGAGCAGTGGTTGTCTCTGACACTTTCAAAAGGATGACATTTAAATGAAATGAGAGCTACTTGGGTGAAAGACTTCACGTCCTTCTCCACATTTCCCGTTTCCGTTCGAGCGAGAGAGAAAAAAATTATACATGCAATCCATGCGATCTGGAGTTTTACAGGACGAGAGAGAAGAAAGAAGAGAGAGAGAGAGAGAGAGTAAAATTTTGTCACAACAATTGTATCTCCTTTATTACAACTACTACCTACTATTATTCTCATTATTATGCATATATGAGAACTATTTTCTTCACAAAAATTTTCATTTCTCTTTGGTTCCCTTCCAATGAGCTTTTATAGTAGCACTTCTGAGAAGGAATAAAATCCTTTACTGCCACTTGGAAAACATTTCTTTATGAAGACATAAAAGTGAAAAGTATCCAGAAGAAAATGTATTTCTATTNACAACTACTACCTACTATTATTCTCATTATTATGCATATATGAGAACTATTTTCTTCACAAAAATTTTCATTTCTCTTTGGTTCCCTTCCAATGAGCTTTTATAGTAGCACTTCTGAGAAGGAATAAAATCCTTTACTGCCACTTGGAAAACATTTCTTTATGAAGACATAAAAGTGAAAAGTATCCAGAAGAAAATGTATTTCTATTTTGGTTACTTCCATTTCCGTCTACTTTTGACAAAATTTCCATGAGAAAAGTGGAGAATATTTTCTTTTTTATGCTAAACCATATTATGTCTATTTCTGTTATGAAGTGACAGTGTAATTGCTGGAGAGAGTATATATATAGCAGTGGTGTGTGTTTGTCCAACGTCGCCATCCCAGCGTGCCGAGCACAAGTCCAGAAGGGACACGGTAAAAGGAATACTAATGTGGAGAAGGACGTGAAGTCTTTCACCCAAGTAGCTCTCATTTCATTTAAATGTCATCCTTTTGAAAGTGTCAGAGACAACCACTGCTCCCACCACCACATAATTGCTGGAGAGAGTATATATATAGCAGTGGTGTGTGTTTGTCCAACGTCGCCATCCCAGCGTGCCGAGCACAAGTCCAGAAGGGACACGGTAAAAGGAATACTAATGAATTAATTTCAAACAAAACATTCAAAGGGACTGACAAAATTACAAAACGTCTGAAAGAGAGAAGATGAGACACTCTTGCAAGCAATTTTATTTTCTCTCATGCTTTCCTGCCAAGTGTCCCACATTAGCATTCTAAATGAGCTCCAACCACCACCACTACTGCACAACTCTTTCACTCTCTCTCTCTCTCTTCTCTCTTTCCGTTACTTTATGTGTGCATACTTTTTCCTTGTCTTCCCAACCATACTTCCATCTCCAGAGAGAATTCAACCACGGCCACTACTACAGTGCTTCGACTTCATACTTGGAACATTTTGTCCCATTGTACTCTTCCCTTGGTGTATGTATATAGACGTGTGTGGCTAAAAAGTTCTTTTATAATTCTAATAAAATAATAGAATTCAGACGGATGGGACAGAAAACTCTCCAAGCAGAAATTTTGGCATGAAAATCATGAAAATGATGGAAAATGAAATTTCAGTAGAAAATCCTTCCTCCTTATTTCTACTTTTCCTTTTCATTCTTCCGTTACTTTTGTTTAAAAGGATGACAACAAGATGAGGATGATGATGATGACGAAGGTTGGGTTTGGCCTGCTGGTTTCCCCTGACTATGAGGAACTTAGCACGCATTTCACTTTTTCAGAAAGACTATGTGCACTTCCAAATATCACAACAGTAGCATAATATTCCTTAAGTAATATCTTCTGTGAAATATATATGTAGTACCTATAAACCTTGAAAGCATAGCCTTATGGAGCTGAAAATGAATTATGACTTTCAACCACTCTCTGTGTGTTCGATACCAATAAAGTCCATCTTTCGGAAAATATTATTTCTTTAATCATCTTGGAGCAAGAGAGAGAGAGAGAGAGAGGAGTAAATATTTCGCAGCAAGTCCACGTGCACATCCACACGAAACATTTTGAATTTTCGTGCAAGGGAGCTCGGAATCCGACTTTCCCTAGGCTAATCTTGACTTTCTTATGCAACAAGAATACGTAATTTAAGAATGATTAATGAAACACACCAGCAACGTAAATAACAAAAACCTGATTTTATCTTCTTGTTTGTAAATTCTGTTTCTACCAAAGAATAGTATTTTATCGGGTAAACAATGTTCTCCTGTGCTTTGTATTTACCGAGATTTTTTTTCTACAGATTCATACAAAATGAAAAGGAGAGTCTCATACATAATTATGCAATGCAGGAAATACAGACTATAATTACGCTGCTACATAAGCATAAAATTTGTATTTTGTTTGTGGATTTTTGCGACCAAGTAAGTAGCAATTTTGTTGGGTAATATTCACTTCAATCTTCTCATTTTCTAAAGTAAATGCGCTCGAATCACTTGAATATATTTTTCTGCAAAATGTGACTGGAAATCTGTAAAGCACTCATTTCGGTTGTAGTTGCCAGAATTCGTGGCGGCAGTCAGAAAATGTGTGTATGCAGCAATTTGTAAATTTAGACGGATTTTGATGTGCTTAACAAGAAATCGAGGCGGACATTAACCATGGACTAGGTTTCCCAACTTGTTCTGTATTCTCCAAAGATTGTGCCAATGTAAATAGGAAAAGTTTTCAAAATACAGACTACTGTTCGTTCCGGCATTTCATTTCGGCTTAGAGAGAGAACGCTTATTAGATTTGTTTTCTCAAAGATTGGGAGGATTCTCCCTAAATTTGCATTCATTATCTATAATACGTAGACAATTACACATTTTATATTCTCGGGCATTTGAGAAGCACAGAAGGGAAGTCGCTGTTTTTGCTAGTCATTTCCGGTGACAATGACTAATTTAATGGGAGTACCTTCAGCTCATCTAAATCCAACAAAGTATTTGTGTACATTCTTTTTCCTCCTCTTTCCGACGGATAATTCGCCGATGTATAAATTTACGAAGGAACATTCTCTTGGCCCGCATGTAATTTGCATTAGTAATGAGCTGTGCGCCTCAACGTGGATACTCGTCAAGTGTGACTAAAATAAATACAGACCACCGTCGGAGATTCCAAAAAGGCATCTCCGGAATAATGACTCTTTTATTTTTTCAACCGATGTAAATTTTCTTAGCAAAATCTGCTGTTGTTAAGTTCCTTCTCTCGCCATCCACAATTTATCTTCGCTTGAGGAATTGTGCGCCACATTCTGCTCCGAGTTTACACACAACAGCCATCAGCTTCTCGAAAGGCTGGGATGAGTCACGAAACTTTATTTATTTTTACTTCGAGGAAATCGTCAGGGAAAAAAGACTATAAAAAGGAGTATAATGAGTAGCAACTTTAGAAGATTGAACATCACTTCCCTTTTCTCTGGAAGCACAGGAGAATCGTGTAAAAAAATAAACATAAAGGTTGAAGCTTCTATTATACCACGAGTATAATAACAAATCTCTGTTCTGCAGTAAAATGGAGAGAGATGTAGTAAAAGGGGATGGCTAGTGGAATGGGAAAAGGTAGGGAAGGATTTTTTTCCCTTCTGTGATGCGGCTCCATAAAATATAAAAGGGGAAAAATGTATAGAAAGGAAAGAGAAAAGGTAGACACACACAAAAGGAAATAAAAGAGGCGAAATCAAGAGAGTTGGGGGAATGGAAAAGTTTTGTTTGTCTGAAAAGTAATGAGCTCTTCAGTTCCATAGACTCAACATTTTCTCCTCTCTTTTTTGTTCCCTATCCTGTTTTGACTCGCCAGAAAAGTAAAAGCGGCAAGGTAAAATTACTACTTCCCTCTCGTTCCCTTTTCTCTCTTTTATTCTTTTCCTGTAATAAAAAATGCGAGGAAGAGAAAATAACTGAAGGTTGTTTTGATAAAAGGCAGAAAAAAAAAACTCACTACGAAAATTCTCATGATGGCGATGGTGGTAGGTGGAAGGGAAAATTATAAGACAAAGTCTAACATGGCTTCTCTCTTCCTCGTATCGTGTATCCTTCTACTTTATTTTATCTCAGGGACTCTTTTTGATAAAAAAAGAGGGAGTCACTTTATAAAGTAATATGATGAGTAGTGGAGATGAAGGAAACATCCAGCTTACTTTTTTGAAGTCGTTCTACGTAGTTTCCTTGAAAGCTTCAATTCAAGCAAATATTAATGCCCTTGCATAAGGGTGCTATGCCTAGTAATGGGAAATACGATATAACAGAACAAAAAACTAAGGCTGTACAGTAATATTTATACATATCGTATACAATCACCATTTCCAGCATAAGCTGGTAATTTTCCCTCTTTTCTATTCCTTTCTACCTCTTTGAAAATCTAAACCACCATCACCACCATCAACAACTTCAGGAAAATCAGGAAGAAGAATCAGGAGAAAAAGCGTGCTTTTCATGGATGGCTTTGTAAAATTTATCAAAAGACTCCGAGAGAGAGAGAGAGAGAGAGAGAGAGAGAGAGAGGAAAAAATGAGAGGAAAAGTGATACAGGAAAATATGTACAACAACGTTTTTAAAATTCATTCTTTTCACATATAAACACCGAGTGTATAACGTTGCTCGAGGAGAAGGGAAAATGCTCAAGTTTGTCCATGAATTTACTCTTCCTCCAGGGAAAATAATGAGGCGAGACAGATAAAAGTTTTACTTCGTAAAAAGACTCCAACATCATCATCCCCGGATTTTATTCTAGCATGGGTTTTCTCTGTGTGATGTGGAGTGATAAGAATGAGCATAAAAAATTACAATATTTTATTCTCAAGTATAACTTCAAAAAGCTTTTATAATGGTTTACCCAATCTTGGGATGCAATGTTATAGTGTTATCGTCAGATGATGCTTTCAGCACAGCACATACACCTTATAACTTATTCAATCGACTTTAATATTTTTAGTAGTTTCTTAAGTGTAGTGAGCACAAATGAAAGCTCTTTCCTTAAGCACACCTTTCGTATTTTGATTTTCCTTTATGAATCCACCATTTTATATGTATATCATCAAATCATCTTCCGGCAAATTGTGCTTTAACTAAAGTTTAAAAACACACTGTACTATAAAGAAGCTTTACAGTTCCTTTGAAGGGATACCACAGCAGTTGAGATTCTACTCAAGTTTTCCCTTGTTATGTTTCCTCAATCTACCCAATTTTATGGAATTTAATGCTTCAATTAATTATGTTAGTTGAGAAT
>JAHZNF010002727.1:0-34343 GCA_027744215.1 Troglopedetes dispersus
ATCTGCTTAAACTGACAATAATAGAATGCATTATTTACACATTCTCACAAGATTTATTCTTGCTAACCTCAACTGACCAAAGAAGGGAAGAGAAGATCTGAGAAAGCGCTGATAACCAAAAGTTGTCCCTTATTTTTTGTCTAAGAATATGCACATGATGTGTGTCACAAATGACATCATGACAGACTATTATCGTCCTTCTGTCATATTGGTCGCGTTAATAATAACTCCACCACTTTATTTGTAGCGACTCAATTTGTTCGCAATTTGACAAGGACTAAAGTGAGTTCGTAATAAGCACTTGCTAACTTAATTTCTAGTTTCATTTCATCTCATAATTTGTAAAAAGGCAGCTAAAAAATTGGTATGAAGAGGATGTTCAGATGTGAAGGCTATGTTTGCGAATTTACAACCTTAAATTACCCCAGCTTTAGCTCAGCCGGCGGCCCAGTGTCGGGAAGGGAAAAGTGAACAAAAATAGCCCACGTAGGACTTCCCTTTTGTACGACACAATGAATCCGCTAGTTACACAAGAGAAATGGTAAAGGATGTAGGGTTTGACGCACCTCCCCGGTCGAAAGATTTGATGGATGCGTCGTGTCTAACAAAATTAATTTTGGGGAAAAATTCGTCATGGTCCAAACAATAGAGATGAAAGTCTATTTGAGAAAATGTGTCAATGAATTTCTTCAACAATATATACGCCTGCCTTATTTCTTTTGCCGTTGGCTAGGTCAATTTTTGCTGCATTATTTTAAGTAATGTTAGATTGTAAGTTTTATGTAATCATGAGGTGATACAACAATTGTGATTTGGACATGTTTTCTGAGAATTTTAAACTGTGCAGACACCAAGCTTGCTAAATTTGGTGTGCCAATGCAAGATTTAATTACTGTTCGTGAGCAATTTTGGTCTGAAGAAGGAAATGAATTCGTCCACCACCACTGGTCACTCTTCCTTTTGGCTAACGCAGTTTGCAACAACTCTGTATTTCATAAATGATATGCATGATTTGCCAAATAGTTTTTGAACAGCTAAATTTTAAGCTCCCAGAACTACTCATTTTTCTATTTTTTACTCAGGTATAAATTGTCAAAAAAAACAAGTTTCGATTATTTTCAAGAATATTATCGGGTCTGAGTACTGTTGCTCAATTACGTTATTTTCATTATCATGTAATCGTGATCATGTGAAAAAACTTTAGAAATTTTAGGTGTGAGCAGAATACAGTGGTCATTGTAATATTCACTCAGTCCTATCTGGTGGGACAGCATCTTCTGGAAATCGTGCATTTTAATTCAACCACACAGTATAATTACTACATCGTATAATATGCATAATAAGCTTTGCATGTTCCTTTTCACATTTGGGTTTAACAAGGCATGTAATGAGTAAATTTTTAAAAAGATTTTTTGGGGTTTACCTCAACAGCAGCTAATGTGTGGATGGTATATATTCATTATAATCTCATCTTTCAAAATGTCACACTTTATCATCGTTTCGTCATGACTCAAGAAAGAAGCTATCATCGGGACACATATAGAAGACCTGTCTACATGTATGTATGCAAGAAAGAGGACTTTGGTAAACGAAAACTTTGTTCTGCATGATTGGTGGTGATTCGGATGCAATGCAAATTTCAGTAAACAAACGCATTAGCATCCATCAACTCAACTTCATCATTATCAAGAGGATCACAAAATCTTTAGTGAAACTGTCTAATATCCGCACAGAAAGATACTTCATTATTCTCATATGTCACGAAAACAAAATTGTGTCAGCCAGAGGCAGAGTATGGTTCCTTTTCTATGCGAATTTTGTAGAATTAATTTGTAACGTCCTGATAAGAAAAGCTGCAAAAAATATGACATAACACACCAATTCCAATAAAGCATGGGCCCACAAATGTCACCATATGTGTGTTTGCTTTTACAGGCCCATTAAGTGAGTAAAGGTAATGTGTGTGTTACACTTAACAAAGATGCATGAATATTCCGTGATGCTACCTCCTACTTCTCTCAGTTTTTTCCACAGAACATATTGTCTGATGCTTTCAAAAAAAGAAGGAAATAAAAAATGGAGAAACCGGCTAAAATGCGAAGTATGTGAGTGATCTGAGAGTGATACGCGTGAAACGTAAATAACAAAGCTTGTGATAAGACTGAATTTATGTACATGTATAAGGAAGCGGTGGACATTACACTTAACTATAATTCTTTTAGGGAAAGGGAGTCACTTAAAAATAAAAAGATACTCCTTTTTGTACTCTATCCTCATCGACTGAGATGAAAAATAGGAAACGAAATCACTCTTAATTGACACAAGGGAAAATTCATTCATTACCACGGTTGGTTTGAAAGTAATTAGGTACGTAAATAAATAACAACCTTTCTTGTATAACATTATTGCGTTGAGGAATGTTGTTGCAAACATTTTAAGGGATTTTTTACTTGTCGGGATGAATAGCCCCGCGTTTAATTTCAAGATTTCTACAACTTAAAAGATTGAATGACCCTTTGTTTTCGAAATGGAAAAAAGATTTTTTCACATAAAACATAATTCTAATTTTAAAAATTTCAAGCAGCTGAACTAACGATTACGCAGCATAACCATAACCCACAATCCGTTTAGTGTAAGTGGTAAAGAAAAGGAGTAAAGTTCATTTGTTATCTATAAATAAATAAGCACGCTTTTTATTATTAGGAAATTAATTCGTAACGTTACGTGACTCTTTGTTGGGTTAGTGCATAGGCATGTAAAGTACTCTCTCAGAATCGTATTTGTATTGCTGAACTGTTCCCATACATATACCTGATCCACCCACCAAACATCCTTTGATTTACTGATTGGCACGAGAATCAACAATGCTGATTGAATTGTGTTTACTACGCCCGAGAATTCTTTTTAGAAAAGAAGAGCAATTCTGCCGCTGGGCATATAAAGTTACAGCGTGTGTGTGTGTGTGTGTGTGAAGAAACAGAATGATTAGCTCCATAAAATACACTTTTATGGGGAGAAAAATACTCATAATTTGACCGTGTGTCTACGTCGTTCTGCCACTGCATTACTGATCCACTACCACCCATACCAATGGAGTTAGGTACGTAAGGGAGACTTTACTATCGGTTCTTAATGCAATTTGTCAATGGGGAGATAATAATCATAATAAAATTTGAAATACGATGTCATCAATGTCTGCTATAGACTGCCTTTGGGAGATAGCCTCTTTGATTGGTTACACATTATATTGTGATACTTTGCAAAATTGAAATGAACTCGAACTCTCCAACCGCAACAACTGTAGAACTCGATGTACTACTTCCGCACGTTGTTTTAAAACAGTAAATTGTCAGCAGTTGTCTGTCTCTCTTCACTGCTTCGTCAGAATTTCACTTTCTCATGGTCAATTTTCTTGTCAGTCTTGAAAATGCTCCTGCCACCAATAAGTTATAATAGGGAGGTTTGATAATTTTATGAGTCGTAAAATGAGTAACAATGTTTGTGGCACCCACGTAGCTACCGTGTCATCCGATTTGAGACAAATGGATAATACCTAACTAATCCCCATTTATAGGTCACCACAGGCGGATGCTGGCAAATTTCAGAAGGAAGATAAGACACTCCCGTTATAATCAGCTACCGCATGGGGTAGGAGTGCAACTTAATTACGTAAACTCTAACGGCTTTTTGTGCTACTTAAATCCTGAGTTTAAAGTCGGGTTGTTTTCAACTTTCTTGATTTCCTGGAGCACCGCATATCACAGAAATCTTGATTGTTAATTTTGAAGACACTCGCAATCAAAACTATGAATTTGATTGATAAAATTTTTATCTTGTAAATAAATACGAAATATTACATCGTTATGAAATGGTGACCAGGAAATTTTAGGGAGTGATCATAATTTGTTTTCATCTGGTCATCAGCCAGAAAAACAATCACTGTAAATGATGATCCCTTTGTTTCTCAGATTAATTTATCTATCGATACGCGTTATGAAGTTTCTATTTATGAGGCATGCTCTGTGAACGTGCTTAGTTTACGCACGGTGGACTCATTTGTCATAGATTTTGAAAAGGCTGTCATGTCTCCCGAGATTTATTTATATATGAACGCACACGTCTGATTTCATCATGCGCCCAAGTCATATAGAAAAAAAAACGGATAATGATGATGATGATGGATGATAACTACCTGTAATGCGTAGAATTTCTTTAATCAACGTAAAATAAAAATTATATTACCCACTGTTAAAACGGAAAAGTAGAGTAGGCATTTAAGAAGCTTTTGCAGCTCAAGGAGGCTCGTATTGAATGATTGTTATTATTAGCTGCAGTCTTTGCACCGTTGTTACTTCATTCACATCACATCACTTTAAGATTTAGCACCACCGTGTGGTGTGTTCGATTCCTCCTCCCTCATTCAATCTATTGTAAACTGCAGAAAGTTGATAATAACACAACATTGTTACCAGTTCAATACACCGTTTATGAACAGTTTCAATAATAACTGGCGAGAAAAGGGATGATAATAGTGAAAATAGCGACTCCTCTCAGTTGAGGCAGCGTGGTGTGCATAAAATGTGTGATACTTGGTGCCTTCACGTCGCACATGCCTCCTTGCCAGCAAGCAAGTGAGTCAGTTTAGAAAAAAAAGGAAAACAATTGCTGAGTAAAACTTTTTGCAACAATAACGTTATGAGTACAGCACAAGCAGCAGCAGAAGGATCGTTATATCGTCAACCAGCAAATAACAAAAAGGAAATCAAAACAAGTCATCAAAGTGTACAAGACAAGCAATTTTTAAATAATTTTCTTCGTCGTGAAGAGAGAAAAAAAAGGGTTTTGCTGAATGAATGAAAGTGCATACCTCCATAATATTTGTGCGGGCAACAAATAACGTCAGGCATCTAGCAAAACACGCACGCTACAATAATCGCTCATTTCTTTCCAACTGTTGGCAAAGAGAGAACGACACGATGATGGAAGCTGCTCAAGTGATTGTTTTGGGGCACTTGAGAAAATTATAGGAGATTTTTTGTGGCAGACGGTTCTCTTTTTTCTACAATTGAAAATGCTTTGTTGCAGGAAGGAGTATTTGCATCTAAGCTGTGGCTATTATCAGTAAATCACGAAATTTTTAGCAAAACATAACGGTCTATAAGCTCTTACGACTGGCAACGTGATGAACACAGATTGTGTGGGATCGTAAGTAGTTGCTAAAAAAATTTAAAGTAAAAAAAACATTTGGACACTTAAATTAAAAATAATCACGAGTGACATGTGGGGCAATACTATTCTACGCGTATTAATTTAGAAGTAGGTGAGATTCAAAAGTGTTTATGCAAAAAAAACGGTGGAAACTGCAGTTGACCGTGACCATAAGAATGGTGTGAACGGAAAAGGAGTCAACTTCGAAAATAGAATTGTGTTCAATTTGAAAGTTTTATCGTCAGCAATTGGTTCAAACCTTGGTGCAAGTGGCGAGGAATTATTATTATTATCTGGCTTCATAAACAAATCGGACGGTCTATTTTAGTAACGTCCTAAAAAAGTTTCAGAGAGTTTCAATCGGTGGAGAAAAATCAGTGGTTAAGTTATTTTTATTGTGAAATTATTTAAATATAATGAAAGCAGTTGTTCCAAAGTTCAATATTTCATAAATCTTATAATGGGAAGGCTAATGGCAATTTTAAAGTACCGGGTAAGCAAATACTTACGACAATTAGGAAACTAATTGTCGTATAGAAGATCATTGTAGAAAAAAAATGGCTACAGATTAAAGTTTGTTTTTAAAAATGCAGCAGATTCTAGTCATTTTAATGATGTTATTCACTATCGTGGAAATCAGTCAATGCTGTCATCGTAGGGTTGGTGAGTACTTATCAAGTTAATTCGTTTGCTGATTTGCCGATTTAGTCATGTTTAGAAGTTTCTCTTATTTTCTCAAGAATATCATTATCCAAAGAAACACCCGCCCCCACATCATCATGGCCACAAAGGAGGTACTGACAAACAAATCAGTACTGAATCGTATAAATATCCGCAGACATTGTGCCTCTTCAATTTATAAATTAATTAATAATAATTTATTAACTTTGCAAAGGACATCATGGAGGTCATGGAGGATATCATGGGGGTAAGAACACTTCCAAATTGGTTTGATCATTCGATTCCAGGTTCTCAGAAAAAAATACATTTTTAGGAGCACATGGACATGGGGGAGGCCACCAGAAAGGCTATGGTCATGGAGGTCACGGTACGTAATGTTTTGTAAAATTACCTGATTTCAATAGGCATAAATTGCAATAATAAGCAAACAATTTTTAAAAAATAATTTAGATGAAGGTGGATACGGTGGAGGCCATCATGGACATGGAGGTGGATATCATGGACATGGAGGAGGAGGATATGGAGGTACTGAAAAATACAAGATTTTGTGAACTTTTGAATTCGGGTTTTACTTTGCCCCATTTTTAAAAGGAGGAGGTCATCACAAGGGTCACGGCCAGGGAAAAGGATATGGTCATTCTCAAGGACATGGTACAAACAATTTCATCCTGTGGATCCATTAAAACTTTTAGAGTTTTGAAGTAAAATAATTTTCCGTTTAAACTATTAATTATCTGCAGATCATTATGGACAAAAGGGGCATGGTCATAAAGGACACATGCATCATGGTGGATACAGCGATGATGGATATGGTTAGTGAGATTTTTGCGAGTCATTTTTTCCCTCATCTGTTTTTATTTTTAAAAATTACTTCAAGGTTTACTTTAAAATTTACTTTAAGGTCACGACGATGACTATGGACATGGTGGGGGTGGGTACCACGATGACGGGGGGCACGGAAATGGTCACAAGGATCACGGGATGAAAGGTCACAGATACAAGTACAAGATGTACGAGTCGATGCACTACAATGATAAGGGTGGACACCGGCACCAGCAACCGCAAAGTCACGGCCACGGTTACGAATACCGCCCTTCCTACTCCCAAGACACACCACACTACATGCAAAAAGGTAAGCGTTATTATTTGCAGTTGTTACATTTATTACAGCAAATTCACTTCAGATGACAGAAATAATCAAAGATGCCAAAAAAAATTTGTGAGTGTGTTATGCTAAATTTAGTTAGGAAGTCTTCATTAAAATAATAACCGCTTAATAATTCCTATTTGAACGGAACCCAACGTGTGAATTATATTTTTGAATTGAAATGAAAAGAATTGAATGAAAGACATGATGCTCGACATGCATCACTCGAATAAGTTAAAAAAAACAATTTATTAGACCGTCTATGACTGTTGTAACAGTTACCTATGTAATGTTATCAGTGATGCATCACGTTACCCAAAGTAAACAAAAAAGATGTGCGGAACCAAACGATAAAAATCTTTTAAATAATTTCTACTCTTCACGTTCTGTGTAATTTAACATTTGTTTCGATTCGTAGTTGGAAGTAAAAATGCAGAATCAAAAGAGCAGAAATGTAATTTTTTTAAACAGTCACGCCATCAGTCAAGCGTGAAATTATGCAAAAAATGAAAATGTTACATGTGGTGTGGTTGACGCATGCATTTTGATTAAGCGTGCATGTCAAACTGGTGCATTTTTGAAGCTTCACAGATGCACTTCTCCTTAGGAAAATCCTAATACAAATGTGTCTATCTATTTTCTTACTTACCAATGTACGTATCACTTATCAAGGCACATCAATGTGTGCATATGAAGAAAATCTCATCTTTTCACGCATCGAGTCACGTAACGATTTGGTAGTGAAGTAAAAAATTATATCATATTTTATTATCCATTTAATACACGAACCTTTCTGATGGGGTGCTATTTAACTACTGAGACAGTATTCTCAAAAATAGCAAAATATCAACTAATGATTAACATTTTAGGTTTGGTTAGTAAAACAAATTTAAGTAAATCAGAGTCCGTGTAACTCATATTAGTAAGCATTAAATCGATAATATGAGAGAAGTTACAATCACCTTTAAAGCAATTATTTTAGCTGCACAGATCTTCACTTTTTTTAAAGATACTAATGATACTGTACCTTTTGTGAAATTTCTGTAAAACAGTGGTCTTTTTATGTGAACTTTCTATTATTAATGGTCACTTGAGTCCTTTTGAGTGTTATTACGTCAGAGTTTGTGTTTTTTCATTGTTTATTTTATGTTCTAAAAAAGGTTACGGGTACAGTGGACCATATCCTAATACAGAATATTCAAGTCCCATTGAGGCATCCGTCAATCCGCCGAAACACTCGCCAAATTCTTTTAGTATACCTGGGTTGGGACATGCTCCCGGAACTGCTGCGCTGTCACATTTAGATGCTGCGGACACTGCAGCTCTGATAAGAAATGGATATAACCCGAAAGAAAATGAAATTATGCCTCACCCAACCGGAACTTTTGGCACTGATGAAGAAGAAGTTGATAATCTTGGGGAATATACTTCCGATGGGAATGAGAATGATAATACACCAAGTAAACCTATAGTAATCAAGTACGCAGAGCAGCCGCAAGTTTTTCAAGATGGGAAGAGGATAACTATAGTGAGACCTACTTCGGTCACGGTGAAACGCGATCCAACCAGAGGGAATTTTGACTTAAATTTAAACTATAACTCAGACCTGCCACCTCCATTCAGGAGGACCTCCTCCTTTGACTCAAGTGGTAATGCCAGCGGGAGAGGGAAACGAAAAAGGATAAGTAGCAAATACACACGGAGACGTGGTAGTGAGAAAGCAACTGATGAGCCTCCGTTGCTTCAGGAAGTTGCATCCGAAACAAGCCCACCACAACAAATAGTGGTGGAAAGAGGAGGGTCAGATTACTTGGAGATTGATGCTCACGATGATGATGATGATGATGATAAGGATGATGGAAATCAAGAGATAATCGCAACGACTGTTAAACCAATGACGGATTTTGGTTTCATGAACTTTTAATTTTTACCTTTTTTAAATTGAGTTGTATATCTCGACGGAAGCAGTGGCTTTAAAGTATGCATTTACATGTTTGTAATTTCTTGCTCTATGTATAATTGAAAATTGTGAATCATGTCGTGTTTTTTATATAAATCCAGGGTTCTGTAGGGTATACATAATCTGGTCATGTCTTAACATTCAAGTAGTGCAATAATATTTTATATTATTAATCCCGCATGTGTTTCTTAAAGCGTCACTAATTCTCAAAGTTTCGCTGAAAGGTTTTGTATGGAATATTGCATGTATGAGCGTATCAATATGAAAATAATAAATATGGAGATGCGTGATGAAATTATATAAGAAGAACAGTCATTGTACACTGTTTTATTGATGTTTGTATGTACAATTTAAAACTTTAATTACTGACCACGCAGTATCGTAATGGCACACACATTATTTATTTATAAGCTTATATATCACAATCTCACTCATTCCTAAATCCTCAACAGTACATAAGTTAATTAGGTAACCTATCTTAGTTCATTCAGTATCACTTCTCCCCAACGGTTTGGACCCAGTCATAACAAACAACAAAGCAGACACATAATTAGGAAGCAAAAAGGAGATAACAAACGTAGTCGTGTTGTACTGACTCAGGAATTTAAAAAATAAGTATTTAAAAAAGTCATTTACAAAAGTTAAATTAGCCTCCTAGTTAATATAAAGATTAGATTAGCTAGCATCCGTCAGACATTTCGTTACTTCATCATCGTGCACTCTACCTGCCTCCACGTCCATAATGACGGTACAAGTGGTGACCGTGGACGTCGTGGAATGCACAGACGTTTGTCTATTAAGTGGACTATAATTTTTAAAGTACTCCCTAATTTCTTGTATCGACTTGCCCTTCGTTTCCGGAACGAAGAGGGCGACAAAAATCATCCCTACCAATGCAACTCCAGCAAATAACCAAAAGATTCCGTAAATGTCAATTTCATGACGGAGAATTGGGAACGACTTTGTAACCAGAAATACACAGAACCAGCTGTATGCAATTCCCAATGGATTCATGATGTGACGAATTTCAGCAGGTAAAATTTCAGAGACCAGGAGCCAAGTGATGGGTCCCAAGCCTATGGCAAATCCAAACGCGTACAAGATGAGTGCAGCCAGTGGAACCCAAGTTAAGAATGAGTAGCCCGTTCCAAAGTAAAAGTAGAAACCGAGAATTGACCCAGCGACGCAAATTAAACCTGTGGAGGCAAGAAGAAGTAATCTTCGTCCAGCCCGTTCGACGATCAGCGTGGATGAAAATGAAGCAAACACCTGCGTCGCAGCCAGGATTATGGAAGGAATGTGTGGATTCATGGTATTGCCAGAAGATTGTTGGAAAATAGATAATGCGTAGAATGTTACTCCATTGATTCCTGCAGATATGATTATCAAATACTTTAGTTTGGGTTTTTTTGTTTTGCTACTGCTGATGTAATAAGTAATTTGTCGGGCGGACATGCATGGACAATTAACCATTACAGGTAATACAATAAGTAAGTCTCAGCTTACCCGTTAATTGCTGGAAGGAGAGGACGCCAAGTGCAACAGCTGAAGCTTTAATCATGGACGTGTCCAGTCGTTGTTTTCGCACGCCAATGCTCATTTTCGTTTTCGTCTGAATCTGATTGAGGTCCCAAGTGTCCCGCACTTCGCGAAGCTTATCAGAAGCTGCTGTGGACCCCAAGAGTTTTTCCAGAACTTCATAGGCATCGTCACACCTCCCTTTGGAAACCAGCCAGGAGGGTGTGTCAGGGGCGAGAATGAGAAAGACGATGCTCATTCCAGACAAGGCGCACGACGCCAAGGCTAAAGCTCTCCATGTAAGAAAGCTCCCAAGAATATAAGAGATCAGAATGCCGCAGAGCATCAGGAACTGTTACAAAAAAATAAGTAAAATTGCATAGTGAGTATGTATGGTCTTGGGTAACAACTGTACTCTGTACAAAAAAATCTAGCAAACTCAAAAGTGTGTACAGCACGAGTGCATACAATTACTGCTTAGCTATTTCTGATCGCAAGTATTTTTTTCTCTGGACATGACATTGCATTTAATTTCAGTCAACGATCCCATCTAATATGCAAACCTATTAAATATTTAGTCTCGTGTATTTCTTAAATCTCCATTTGCTTTCAATTTAATTTAAGCTGATTTAGCGCTTACAAAATAATTGTCTGTCATAAATGCTTAAGTATTCTGTATTCAGTAACAGTAGCAAGCATATTATAAAGATGTAATAAAATAATCCTTTTGCTACGTGCTCATTTCTTTGGAATATGCCATCATTTCGTGGAAGTGAAATAGGTTAAATACTTGTACCAATGCGCATTTTAAATTCTGCCACGCAGTCCATCAGGAAAAATATTTGATATGCCCACCCCTAATTTAAAGATGAATTACCAATATTCTAAGCTGCACGCAAACATCCACAATATTTTTGACTGTGTATTTTTAAATTTGGTATCGTATTTCCATTGAATAATTAAGTCATGTGTATCAATTTTATGGCTGCAGCAATGTCAAACAATGAGAAATGCTTTTGAATAATTCAAAGATCCACTGCAAGAAGTAAAAATATTTTATCGCCAGTACCTGAGGAAGAATTCCCAGCTTCCCCCGAAGTTCAACAGAAGCCACGTCAACGACAAACAATGAGCTGCACGGAATCACAATGCCTGTTCCAAATCCACCTAGAAGAAGACATAACAAAATCACCATTATTTTATTATTACCACTTCAATTATTTTAAAAAGACATTAAATTTTTGGGCAGAATTTGAGCACCAAAATAAAAAATATTTAAATTACTATATTTAATGACACTTACCCAAAAATCTCCCGGCGAAGATCATGACAAGGTCAGCAGAAAATCCTATCATACCCCACGAAAGCAGGTATGCAGAACTACCAAATGCAAGAATGGTTCTCCTAGGTCCATATAATCTCAAAGGTATGAGTGAAAATACTGAACCAAAAAGGGCACCAAGAGGTCCAAGCCCACCTTTTGAAAAACCATAAAATCGCAAACTGAATTGTGATCTTGTAAACTGAGCAAAAATTATTATTACTCATTTTTTCTGATGCTTTGTGAGCAAAAATTGTGAATATTTCTGAATGCAAGTTTTTTCGATACTTACCGATCCATGATTTGTCGTGTTTGGTCAAGTGCACAAAATTTTCAACATCCTCTTCCATGGACGGCAAGGCTGTCGAAGTATACCCCAGAAAGTTTCCAGCTGAGATGCACAAGTAGCAAACGGCCAACACGGAAAAAAGCTGCACATAAAGATCCAGAATTAATTAGTAATAAAAATCATACAGGTAAAGTTTGTGTTGTTGTGAATGTTTGAAATTAAAAAAAGAATACCTGATAAAATTTGGTTGAGTTTTGACTCATTTTGAGTGAATCTACCATCGTCATTTTGAAGTCCTTTTTTCAGGATTTTTTCGTAAATGAGTAAAACTGCAGACGAGGAAATCCTTATGTATTCTTCCTGTTGCCCTTGCGAAAACTCCTTTAGTAGCTGCTGTAGCTGNGCGAAAACTCCTTTAGTAGCTGCTGTAGCTGCTGTTGAATTAATTTGATAAATTCTGCTTTGCTTCCTTGAATGAACAATTGTTCAAATGACTGACAACGTTGCTTCTTCTTGAATGAGGTAGCTTCTAGGTATTACTTGTAGATTGTTCCACTTGTTGCAATGCAGTTCGTGAAAGGTACTATTATTTTTGCTTCTGAGAAAGAACGAGGACGATAAGGGATCAGAAGATTCAAGAAGTCAATCAGTTTTCTTAAAGGTGAGATTACTGGCCGAAAAAGGCTTTGCTGCACGAAACTCTCTTGTGAAGTTAGCCCTCTCCTTTTGCATAAAACTTGCAACTTTCAGAATTGAAACACTTTTTCGTGAGGTTTATTTTGGACCAGCTAAAAAATTAAAAGGGTGAAGAATAGAAAAAAATTGTTCTTTTAATATATTTTCTATCTGAGAAAAATAAATCAGACTGGACTGGGAAATGTGCGAAGGTATTTAGTAGTAATAAATTATGGTACGTCTGCCGCCAGCGGCTTGACTTTTCTATTAAGTAAGAGCCCACGAGCTCTCCTGGAATTTTGCTTAGCACAACGCGGAGGCCAAAGCCTGACTGATCTGATCTGATGTCGCTTCCACCTTCTATATTTATATTTCCTTCCGATTCTCTAGGTATTAGTGAGCGCACCGCGTTGCAAATTTATTCAAATATTATAATAATATGCTGTTTGTTCATCTTGTTCTTAGGCAGCTAAACATAAGCCGCTTTGGTCAGCGGCTGGTCACATTTTTGCGGACAGATCTCTTTGCTGCCTTAAACACACACAAAGCATTTCTTCATCACACCGGTTTTTACCAATCGTATTATTAGATAATAGAAAATCATTTAAGTTACTTAAAGCTGCACATCATAGAAAAAGCTATGGGTGTTGCAAAAGGTATAAATAAACATGCGCCAGTTTCAGAAGCCCCTCTAATCTTTTAATTTCTAATGTAACAGAAGATTCAAAAATCATCATATGTAAACTTAATAAAAAAATAGCAGAGCAGACAAAGCAAAAAAAATCTAGTCAGTTCAGATTTTAATTGACATTTGTTCAAAGTATACACAACCGCTGGTTATGTGTTGATCTTTTGCTTACTTTATTTAAATAGATTTTTTGATGACTCATGGATCGAGAGAGCAGTCCACATGGCTCACAAAAAATTTGTGTATTACGAATTACGATAAAGGATTAATTATTTAATTTTATGTAATGGAAGATTATAGAGAAATATTTGAAAGGATGAAGTTATTAACAAATAAGTTTGAGTCGATCTTTAAACCTCAAACCAAGACTACTAGTCTGTGATTTACACAAAAAAAAGTCCCGGAGAAAGTTGTTTTTTCTCTAGAGATTTGTTCACCATTCAACAACAAGTTTCTTGAGAGTTTTGGTGGAAATTTACAGAAAAGCTTCATTGACTCTTTCATAAAAGACTGACACCACCAACCTGCCTGGCAATAAGTGACTTTTTTGTTGATGGACAGTTCAAACGTGGTTACCCTTGCTGAAAGTTCTTTCCTACTGCTTGACAGCCCTAGGCTGAATCTTAATAAAATCATGCGTTCGTGAAATAAAGTGTTGAATGAAAAAACATTAGTTGTTACCAAGTTATATCATCACGAGTACCCTGCCCAAGCGGCGTGATGGTGTGACTCACCAAATCTTGCTAACACCGTACCATTGTCGATGGATCGAGATCGCGAAAGACCAATTTATATGAAGGTAGTCAATCTCATTAATGCAACGAAACAGCATTTCAACTCATGCATTTGCTACACACTTGAACCTCATTATCACTGCGAGTTTACTTTTTGCCAGTTGTATGCCACGCCACATTGATCACTTCAAATCTCTTATGCACTCTGAATGCAAATGATATTGAGGTTGCACAACACTTTTCCTTTCGAACTTAAATTGGAATCGGGAGAAGGAAGATGTGATGATTGTATTATTACCCGATATTTTGTACTCTAAATATCAACCTGATCTACTCAATATTCTACTGGATGGAGTTCCAAAGAGATTGATGAATTCATCATTAATGCAAACCCACGAGAGGCTCTCAAGCAACTTGTAAAATTGCCAGCCCCAAGTATGCAAAAAAATCATGAGTAACTTTCAACTGCAAAAATGTTTTTAGTTTATTGCATCATGTGATCACTTTCAAGTTTGTTCCAGCCTGAATTAGCCAGATGTGATTTCCTCTAATCATTACTGTATTGCCCTGTCTATACAAGAATGCATGCTTAAGGAGTTATGCAACCCTTACTCAAGATTTTTCATTACAGCTCCACTTTCAATAAAAGTATCAATTAATTTTTGATTCTACTCACATCACAACTTTTCATAATTCGGAAGGTAAATAAGTTATAAATTGTAATACGCCTTTTAAACATTTACTTACCGGAATTAACAAGAAATTATATTGTGCTATAATTGAATTTGCACAATTTTATCAAACATTTAATGAAATCTCATGCTACACAGTTCTTCCAATAGTTGAAAGGTTGGAAAGATTGGCTTTGGAGTGTTTCTCTTGTTTGGTTTGGACTCATTACATAAAATCCCTATACTCCTTAAGTTTTTTTACTTCTTATCATCGGCTTATCTGTCAAATGTTGTATTGGGCATAAATAAATATTTATGCTTTTTTATTGACTTTCGATATATGTGTACAAGTTATTTTCCAGCCCAGTTTACACGTGTTACGTATAGTTGTGGACCCGGCGGTAACATTTTGTGCTCAGATATTAAAGAATAAAAGATACATCAATTATTGGTGTATCTTTTATCATGCGTGATCGAAACAAACTTTTCCATATAATGTAATCTATGAACTATAAAAAATCTAAATATACTATATAGTATACATGCACTGCTGCGGTCTTCTCGTGTGATGCCCTCGGATTTCATGCAATATTCATGAAAGATTTGAGAGACAAAGAAATTGCAAAAAAAGTACGTTCAAGTTTTTTCTGTCTAAGTATATAGCAACAGCAACCAACTGCCTGGCAATAAACAACCATGCCATGCCACCATCATCATCATCCAAATTGGGTCTTTTCACGTTCAACAGTTAGGGGAGAGCAGGGCACTAAACCTATAATTATTTTGACCAAATTCAGCGCACGAAAATTACTCCTCCGCGAAAAACATAGTTGTAAAATAAAAAGTGACCCTCACTGTTTCTTGGTAGCACCTGCATTGCGAATCCGAAGTACGATTAAGCAATATATGAATCACAGAATCTTAAACGATAGCTTTTGCAAACTTCTTCAAGCTCCGATATGCCCTATGTCGATATATGTATATGATATAATTGTACGTCTCACGTTTATTCACGTTGATCAATGTTATAACTGCTTTAATTTAACCTTTATTACTTACCATGTAGATATCAGCAGTTCATATGAAGCGTCTTCCGGACAATTTCTTTGTGCAGGAAGGAAGCTCAGCTAATTAAAACAGTTTTAAGGTCAAGAATTGACTAGGTTTAAGAGACGATGGCTTGAATAAGTTACTCGATAGAGATGTGGCAGACACAATTAATTTTCACCAATTCACAGCAGTGGAAGTGCAAGGTTAGGTTTATTTATTGCTTGGACTTTAGTTCCCTAGTGTTCATGGTCGAGCAGATATGTGGCGAAATATATACTTGACGGGAAATTGGCATGAAAGTATGATTCAGATCATAAAAGGGTTTCATAATCATGATGATGGTGGTACAAGGAAGGCATCCATAGTAAACACAATTTCGGAACAACAACATAGGCAAAAGTTTCCAGTACATAGTGCATAAACCTGACCTCACCTACTAACCAGACGTTATATTTAAAGTTAGCTTATGCATGGTTGGTATTCAACTTTTCCTGGGAGTTCAATTAGTAAATAGTTGGTTCACCGCATAGAATTTTTAAGCATTTTGGGATAAGTAAAGTACGCACAACATTTTCCGAGTATATTGTGGTTACCTACCGGATCTACGAAGCCGAACGGACATATAATAATGTTCAGGTATTCAGATCCAGATTAGAGGATAGTTGACATGTGTAGCGAAACCCATGGAAAAGACCAATGAGACATGGAGTTTTCAAAACCAAACGTCAATATAAAATTATGTATTCTCAGAGTAAGTAAGTAGGTATTTTGTGTACAACATTCATGATAGGCTTGGTAATAACATGTTTTGACGTGACAATAGTTAAAAGCACTTGAACAATTTGCTTCCAATTCCAGGGAAATTCTTTACTGCATTGGGGAGTTCTGGAGCTTTTAACTGTTAACCTTGAGAACAGCACATTATGGGCTATTGCAAAATATACAACTGTCGTGTCACAATTTACCGATACATATGACGCCCACACTTGAGATTTGGAGCTTTTATGAATAATAATATTCTATTAGAGGAATCTGAGTTTTAATACCTATATAAACAAAATTGTCCTAATTACAGGTAATTTGGACTTGTAACAGAGATAAACCAATTATTATTCTGATTAGAGTGCCGGGGTTGCGAAAGAAAATGCGTATAAAATTTCAACCACGTAATTTTCAGTGTGTGAGATGTTATCATTTTGTCACACGTTGAAAATTTGTAACAGCGAATGGAGATTTGCGGTGTTTAGTGACTAATTAACGTGTCATCTCACAATTTTAAAAACACTTAGATTCCCAAACTAGAGAATAGCAGATATTGTGGAGAGCACCAGGACCTTATTATTCCGGTGTCTCATGATTTGAAACCTTGTAATCATTGAAAATTAATATGACTTTGAAAAGCATTGAAATGAGATAACTGAATTGTTTTCATGCATTTCAATAAAAACGAAAATTGATTTGGCACGTTTACGTGAACCATCAACTAGCATTTGTAAATTGTGGAAACTTTTCGCTCACGCAGCCTTGAGAAACTCTGTTTCCCAATGTCAACTTTGCTTTTGTTCTTGTACTTGACCGATACGACTCCGGGCGAGATACAGTGTTTGCATCAATAAATGCTACACGCTTTTATAATGCGGATCGGATATGGAGCAGTCATATGTGATATGCAATGTGCCCCGAATGCCCGAGAAAGTGATCACGTTCACGAGAGAGAGAGAGGCGCACGATGATTTGGTGCACACAACTTCATACAATAATTACCACCTGTAGATGAACTTGATAGTTAAGACATCACGATGCAAGGATTGAAACTCTTTATGTTTGCTTCCACTCTGTCTTGTGTTTATGGATAACTTTCAGATCACCTTAGTTCATATAATATTCCACTTATGAAAATTACTTTAAAACTGTATCACGCCTAACCGATTATTTCAGGTTAAATTCTATACTCTCAAATATTTTGAGATGAAGTGTGATGGAAAGCTTTTCAAAGGATTATACTACCATTATAAACACGGAATTAATCTTCAAAAATAAAATTGCTTATATCTGCGCTAAAGTGTTTAGTATTTTTGGCAAATATTGAGTACCAGTTCACTGGTGGTACGTATTAACAAATTTAGCACATGTAAATATGACGTATTGATAACAGTACAAAGTACATGTAGCAAGTGCCTTACAACGTAGTAAAAATGATTAGCTATTTTATTCGCATAAATTTCTAGTTTACAAGTGATGTATTGATGGCGTTGTTGAAAACATTAAATTGAATTCGGTAGACAAAAAGTCACATTAAACTCATATTCGGTTATAGTTTTAGCATATCGTTACACATTAACATAACGTATACCCATTAATGTGCTAATTAACGACTAATTATCACAGCAATTCATTTTTTGTGGTTAATACGGAATACGAACGATAACTACCTTTTCACCTGCTGATACTGTGCTGGGACATCAATGGATATGGATATGTGTATGTAATATATGTCTGCTAGAGCTTTTACTATGACGGAAAACCGCGCTCATCACAATAAAAATAATGTGTCTTTAACTTTTTAACGCTCTTCTTTTCTGGCATTGTCATGCACATTTTTGTTGGTTCATTCTGTCAGCTAACTTTCGTCCCCGTCACTTATTCAGTATACATTATACGAAATCGGGAACCGAGACAATTCTAGCAGAGAGCACATTTCATCTTTCATGAGTTTGCCATGTGCTCAGGTAGTGATCGGAAAGCAAATAACAATACGCTGCTACTCAAATACAAAATATCCTTTTCCCTGAATGCTTATCCTGCATAGAGCTTCCATTGTCCAAAAAATTTTGACCTTTAGCATTACTGACGGTGTGGATGGTTATCTTTATCTTTGCAAAATTCATTGACACGTACATGACACTTCTTTATAAAAATTCGTCAGCTTCTTAAAATGCGCAGCAGTCGTACTGGTAAAAAAAGACATGTTTTCCCAAAGCCTGTCCCAAAGCCAAAGGCATCGACATGTGTAATATGCATGTAATATGTGTCAAGTATCGTATTGCGTACAAACATTCAGCATATCAATGATTAATGAGATGATAACAAAGCAATTCGTAGTGGTACAAACTTTACATCCATCTTTTTAATAAAAACGATAGTTCACTGTTTATTGACAATTAACTGTAAAGATTTGAAATACACAAGATTAAAAACATATTATAGTACTTAAGTTTATATCTAATAAATTTATTTGTAACGAATACAAAGTGTTTGCAAACGTATATCAACAAACAGTGTAAATCAAGTGAACAACACCTCAGTTCATGAGTCAATTCATGAGTTCATTTTCTGCGAACTCTTACATTGTTCATGAGTTAATTCCAATTCTAAGGACAGACAAGCATTTTAAGAGCAGCACTTGCACTTAAAAACAACAATTCATCAACGTTAATGTCACTGGTCACGAGACGTGTCGCCGCTTATTATAATATTTAAAAAACTAAACATGAAAGTGCTGTTACAGAACACATTTTTACCAAAAGTATTTTTCAATCTCCTTTTCGGTTTTTCCTTTTGTTTCTGGAACACAAAAAATTACAAATATCAGTCCGACCACAGACAAACCTGAGTACATCAAGAATACTCCATGTATTCCTGTAATTGCGATGAGATCAGGGAACGTTTTGGTAATAGCAAACACGGCAAACCAATTAATACCAACTGCCAATGGGCTACACACAGAACGAATTTCTGGAGACAATATCTCGGCCACTAAAATATAGAGGATGGGTCCATATCCACTTGAGAATGCGAGCACGAATAAAATGAGGCAAACTAGTGGAATCATCCTGAATGCGAAAGAGTCATGCACCATCTCTTTGACGTAGAAATAGGCTCCAAGGCCCGCTGATGAGATAACCATCACAGTTATGGAACTGAGGAGGAGGAGTTTTCGACCACACTTTTCGATGAGCAAGTAGCTGGGGGAGGTGGCAAGACAGAATACTGATGCAACGATGACGGAGGACACGTGCCCACTGAGCACGAAAGCGGTGGAGCCTTCTGAGGCTGCCTTGAAGATCGATAAGGTATAGTAATTCACCCCGTTTATTCCAGACAATTGCTGGAAGATACACAGAGCGATTGCAACAAAGCAACTTTTCTTCTCGGCTTTGTTTAGTTTCCAAAATATTGAGATTCCAGATCTCGCGCCACCCTCAGTGTTCTGATTGACATCCGTATGAGATTCCAAATTATTTTCTAAGAACGTCTTGAAGTCAGCCGAGTCCCCACGCATTTTTAAGAAAGCGTATTCTGCTTGCTTCCTCCGTCCCTTTGACAGAAGCCAGGCAGGTGATTCGGGGATTGTGACGAGGAACACAATACATGGAAGTACAATGGCAGCGCTTGTCCAGGCTAACTTGCGCCAATCCAGGAAGCTTCCAAGTATAAATGTGCTCAATACTCCCAACGTGAATAGAAACTGCATGTAAAAATTTATGTTTCCTTATCATAATTTACCTCAAAACACTTTTTTAAAAAATATATGTATGTACTTGAGCTAATGTCCCAAGTGGCCCTCTCAGTTTTACAGACGCTGTGTCCATAATATACAATGGAGATGAAGAAATAGTAAGACCCAAAGCTATGCCACCTGTAAGTCAAGTCACGCATGCATATTACAAAATCACCTTCGTTGTAAAAGGATAACTAAATCGTAGACGGATAGCCATAGGCTAATTGTTAGATGGAGATCTACACGTTCTCGCTGATTGCAATGACTTTAAAAGACGACAGATTTGCTCAAACGTACCCAAAAACCGCCCTCCGTAAATCATAAAAACGGTCTGTGACATGGCTGTTATTATCCATGAAATGAGGAACAGTGGACACCCGGCGTAAAGAATCGATCCACGGGGCCCGCAACCCTTAACAGAAATGGTTGCAACTATGTACAAAAAGCCAAAAAAGGATTTATTGATCTACAAGTCTTGTAATTTATTTAACCACGTTTTTAATTGTTAAAAAATACCTAGGCTTCCGAAAAATGCTCCAAGTGGTGCCAACCCACCTGCAGATTATTTGTAAAATTATTTGTAAAACCACAAACAAATACGGTCACGCATCAGAAATCTACAAATTGGAGAGTAAATGTTGAAGCAAGGTTGGCTTACTAATCCATGAAACTTGAGCATCGGTGATATTCTGCAATTCATTCGGGACATCTCTAATAGTCACACTGACACATTCATCAACGATGCTATCACTGCCTGTAAAATTCTCACGGTCGCCCTCCACATGAAATTCCATCAAAGCATTTGTAACTCTGACTTGAAGACCATCATCAGTCATGTTGTTGTGCCTGTGCCGAATGGATGATGATGATGAAGCGTTGCATATTTTTTCTATATGAAACGAAGGCTGACGCATGGAAGGTATCGCAGATGATGTGTAACCTTAAAAAGAATGAGGTGTCATTATATAAATGTCCTTCCACGGAGGAGTAAATTCGTATAAAAATGGTTTACCAACCGGACAAGTTGCCTCCACAAATGCAAACGTAGCAGATGATTACCGCAGCGAATATCTAAAAAAAATTGCAGAACGATTTCTACTTTTCACAATTGCTAGATCACACGTCTGGAGGAAAGATTTTTTATTCGTATACCTCACGATTAAAAAGATTGATTACAAGCTGTACTTGCCTGATTCCATTTGTTTCCATCCTCCTCCTCTGCATTTTTCGGCAACATACTGGACTCTGCCATGTCGTTCTCCACGTCTGGAAGGCTTTTATTGTCCATCTCGAATAAAATTCTACATGGATGAACGCTTCTTACAATTTGCCCGTGAGGAATTTTTTCCTTTTGTAATTTCTGAATTCTCTTATCTAATTTTGAAGAAACACATCATTGTATAATAATGGTTTGCAAGAATAGTACTAATGGCCAGAGAGAGATGGTTGCAAGAAATTCTGCTTTTATTACAGAGAGGCGTGAAAAAACGTTCTTTCTTATTCGGTGACTGGACCACTAGTAATCTCGGTGCCTACTTGGCTACACGGAGTCGACCTCAGTTACTTATTTTTTGGCGCAGTGCGGAATTTCTGAGACAGTTTTCAAGATTGATAATACACAAAAGCATAACTCCACTTTTCAGGAGGAGATCCTCTGCAATTCGCTCTTTAACATAGCGATGTGAAACAATGAAGATAATGCTACCCGCATGATTGAGTCATGATGCTTTTGTGATGTGATGTGATGTTACGCTCACTCTTCGACTCTTCCTTCTTTTTGGATAAAAGGAACACTGCTGAAATGTTATTTTTTCTGGTTCAATAGATATATTCAATTATGTATTGAAATCAGTCTCTCTCTCTCTCTCTCACTTTGGCAAACTCATGCTATCAAGGTCTTCAAGCTTCTTTCACTTCTAATTCAATCACTCAAGTAAAGTAATCTTCTAAAATGGCAAAGTCTTTGTCATCTCTGATCACAGAGTTTGAAGGTAATGTCGTGCTCCTTCTTGGCTCATGTAGTCACATATCAGGTCTCGTTTCGCTGTACGGCTTGTGCCACTAAATTAAATATACCTAGAGTGATCAATAGTAATAATAAGTAACAACACAGATTCAGAATGTCTGCATCAAGAATGCACATAAAAAGTTACATAAAAAATTGGTCTACTTTCTTGGGGATGCGCAAACTAGAAATACTGGAAAAATAAATTGACACAAAAGTAATCACAAAATACATAATATAATCAACAATCGAATGTTTTCATACCCTTGTAGTCAATTGTCAGGTTGGTGTAAACCTCTCATTTGTCTGTTATGTATTTGACCCAGAAAGGTCAAAAGATGAGAAAAGTGCGTCAGTACAGTATACATCGTCTGTAGCATATAGGCATGCTTTTCTATGTACGTACAAATAAATAATAAAGTTGTTATTATAAAATGAGGGTTCCATGTCCTCAAAATAAGCAACGTTTATCCAGAAGAAAGAGTAATGTTGTTAAACATCCATATTATTTTGTCTATGTATCTACTTTTCCTTTCATGTCATATCCACCAACAACCAAAGGTATTAAAATTCCTACTGAGGTTAACAAGAAACAGTATGAAATTACCGATTTTTATGACTTTGACCAATGCTAACATAAATCCACAGCTGCTAACATAATTTATTTGAAATACTGCTAAATATCTAGTAATGTTCAAGCTCAACCAGGCAAACTTTATGACTGGTGATGGCTGGGAGAATGAATTAATTCACAATTACATCGAGAAAGCTAAGGTGGATAAACCAAAACCCTTTGTACGTACACTACAGGCATGAGAGAATTTAAGAAATCTGGAATAAAAGTTAATTTTTAAATAAGTTTCGTGCATTGAACGAAAAAGCTTGCTCGTTAAATTCCCCAAAGCACGAGACGTGCATTAATGGGAACATATCAAGAACTCTTCAAATCTCATGCTTTAGATTTGTTTGAAGCCATGCTTTTTAAAACTGAAGAAACCAAACTAAAGCCAACTTTCTTCCATTCAATAAATATATTGAGATTGAGATTGAAAAAAAAGCTGACGAATGCTTGGAATGTAAAAAGCGACCCACACAGCACCACACAAATTGCGACGAGTGCAAAAAGAGTATTCCTGCCAAAAGTCGTTTGCTTGGCTATAAATTTGCTTTTCAACAGTCGGAACAAAATGATCATGCTCTTGGTTTAATGTATATGCACTTATTACTACATTTTATAGCCGACTTCAAAGAAATCAACTTTCTTGCTTCTAATACACAATGCAGTCTCACCCTAAGTGAGACAAAATAAACTTTGTACTCTTTGGTCATTATCAAGGATGTCTTCTTTGCCTTAAACTTGTCAAAAATCCTTTACTACTGCCCTAAATTTCGAGGCAGTTGAAAATGCGGGTGCCAGTAGTAGAGAAGTTTTTTTATTTTGTACTATGAACACTTTACTTTTATTGAGTCGCTAGATACTTCACTTTTGTCTCAGAAATTATATTTTTCTACAACTATTATTAACTCCACTCAAATGTCCCTTTATTTCACGTGAAGAGAATCCCGAAAATAAATTAAACAAGTTGCTATTTACATGAAGGAAATAGCTTTGAATTCTTTTCTCCAACATCATCGCTTTGAACTTTGTATTGGAATTGGTATATACACGCACCGTAAGCGAGACTTTTCGTTTTCCGCTGAATACTTCATTCAAGTAGGTGTACCTATGTAGCTAATATTTGGTCAATGAATTACGCGCGAGAATTTGCGTACGTGGATATTTATTTTATTGACACTTTAATCACACTTGGCCCGATCAGAGGCCTCTGGAACTACTTTTCAGAAAGTGTATTTCCATCAATTTTCCCCAATTAATGCAACTGCTGCAACCGTTATGCACAAAGTAACTGAAGGAGACATGCAGGGTAACCAAAACCAATACTTATTGATTCACCTTTCATGACGCTACATAAAGTGAGATAGGCAATTGGTCACCACGTGTTGCCTATTTCAAGAAGAACCAAGAAATGGTTGCGTGACATTGCGGTGTAAGAATTCAAAACTGGATATTTCATAAGGTGAAGAAAATGATGAGTCAATTAATTTTTTAGCAGTCACTGTGTGCGACAAATAAAGTCCGATAATGTATTTGATAAACCTAAACATTGCCCACGTGCGACAACTAATTAAATTAATTGCGCAAGTTCGTGCGTACTGCAACCACACGAAGGTAATGTTTATGTGTGCAAAAACCAAAAAAAGACATCATGTCATCACTTCCTCCTCTTCTGGCTGGTTGGGTTGGTTGAAACTAACATACAAACACCCTAGAATTACCCATCACCACATTTTAACTTCTAAGACGCAATAGGGATTTTTGCTCTTCCATAGGATTTTTAAAGAACATTATGAACAAGTTTGCATTTAATCGCTTGATTAATCGGTTACAGCAAGATACGGAGATAATGACAGGGTAGGGAGTTTGACGGCACACGACTTTGTGAGGTTACTTGAAGAGATCATGATTGATTATGAAGTAATATGTATCACATTTTTTAATTTTGTCTAGCCAAGTTTGAGCTAGCTAGGCAGACGGGAATAAAAATGTGCGCACGAAGCTTATGCGTTCATGTATTGACAATGACACGTGCATCTCGACGTCCTGTACGAATCAGGAAAATGCGTGGGTAAGGTACCTACGTGTAATTAGCAGTTCACTAATTCAGTGAATCATAAAAGCAACGTTAATTGTTAATTATACATTAAAGATTAACGTATTAGGCAGTTATTCAGATGCACACCATTCCTTACAAAGACCAAATAATTGTGGGGTTCATCAGGTCAGCTCATTTCACTTGGTGTACATCTTGTATTATATTAAAACATCCAGGTACAAGTTATTTGGTAGATAATTTGTACCACAAAATGCATAAAATGCTTTTTGACAAGATATCTTCACCCACACGGCCACACGGGTTGTATTGTGTATATGAACGATGGTCTGTGTGACATGTGGATGAAAACATACAAATCGAAAGTGACGCGAATAATTTAATAATAATGACCAATGGTCGATGATAAACAAGAGGAGAAATCATCACCCGATTACTATGTAATATTCCATTTTGAATGGGACGAAGGTTAGAGGTTATTTTTACTCACTCATAAAAAGTTCCTTCCTTATTATTATTATGAACGAATGTATGTACTATTAGTTCAAAAGTATTTTTCGCTTGATTTTAATTTTGAAAAATTAGTGAAGTATGCACTGCTGAATACCAAACTGTATAATGTATATAGGTATGTCTCATAATTACATCAATCAACAACCATTGAGATTGAGAATTATCAATACAGACTAGTAGGCCATTATATGTATAATATGCAAGCTTAACATTATTCACATAATTTTATTCACTGAGCTACACACAATTAATGTAAATGTAAAATTAATAACATTTATATAATAATCTTCTCGATAGCATGAGTAAACCAGTTCAGAGTCGATGAAACTGGAGTAATACCATTACAAAAAACATAAACTTCAATAACAAGTACATACACATAGATCATAACAATTATAACATGATGCATTAGTACATTTAGCCGTAATATGTACCATTAGGTATGGAGGATTCGATGACTCTTTTTGTCGCTTTTCCATCTTTACTCCCACATATATATGTATCATAATTGAATTCCTCAAATTTTGGGTGACCAATTCTACGCTTCCTTAATTCTAATCTAACAGGGATTGTGGGTACATTGTGACACTTTGAAATTGATGATATGAGCTTCCAAAAGAGGTTAAATGGTGTACACTTTATGACGATGATGGTAATGTTTTCATTAACCCGAATTTAATGATTATACACTGTACCTACATAATTATCAACTTATTTAATGTAGTTTTAAATGAAACACCCAATTCGTACTTATGTTTGCATGTTCCTCAGATCATGTTTTAATGAACAACGGCATACACGTATTTAATCTTAAAATAGCAATATAAAAATTCTAATTATAACCGACTTCACCCATTCACCTCGTTTCTGCCTTGTGCTTCGGTGGGCGAAATGTTTTAATTGGTCGCTTTTTGGGCTTCGCCTTATCTTTCGTCGAGCCTCCCGTTTGAAAATTTTTCCAACTAGTTACTCTGTCTTCCCGGGATTCCTGTTTTATTGTAATGATAACAAAAATTGAATTCTAGTGTTTATGCAATGCACAAGGGTATATTATATATCCTTTTAAATAGAAAAAGCTTTATGGATAACATACTTCATAATTTTTCTGCCATTCCTTCTCCAATTTCGCCTTCTCTTCGGCATCTATCTCTTCCTCTCTTTTGCGTTTCCTATCCTCCATATCCCTTTGCTCTAGATTTTGACGTTTTCGTTCCATATCGGCAAACAACTTCATTGTCATTACATATAAAGCATGCTTGTATTTCTCCGGATCGTCTTCCTCTACAGTTGGCTTTTTCCCTTCTCTCTTAAGCTTTTTCTTCTTTTCTATAACCTGGAATGGAATGAAATAATTGCACATTAAAATTTGTACTTCCAATAAAAAGGCTTTGCAGGACATTACTCATTACGTGTTAACATAGAACAACAACATTTGATCAGTTTGCGTAGAGAACACCAGTAAGCAAACGCATGTGTTTAGGAGACAAATTTAAATTTAATCTTACATTAGCATCGACTTTGGCTTTAGCTTCTTCCACCACATCTAAGCATTTTGCACGACTGTCGTCGTTTTCAAGGGTTTTCCAAGCACGACTAACAGCTGGATAAAAAGACAAGTACAAAAAAACTAATTAGCGTCGCTTTTAAGAATCCAAATTCTTTCAGCCCATTAAACGTAACGTGGCCTCTAAATGTGTAGAGCTTACTGCCAAGATAAGCATATGAATGCAGTTAATTACCTTCAAATGCCGTTTGCGCCCGATCTTTATCATCTTGATTTTTATCTGGATGCACTAAGATGGACAATCGTTTGTACTTTGTTCTGATGGCATCCAACGGTGAGTCAGGTTCAACCTGCAAAACTTCAAACGGATTCAAGTTAAAGTATGTTGATCCTGGCCGAAGTAGCCTATCAATTTGCTGCTTTGGAGTGAGGACGGAATCTCTTTTCTCAATTTGTTTCACCTTAAGGGACAAGAAATAAAAGTGCCACATTACAGTTGCAATTTCATGGATCATAACATATTAGTTATTATTATGATTATTCAATTTCAATTGGTAAAATTACACCACACGCTTAACTTAATACAACGGTAAACTGTAACTAAAACCAGCCTTCTAAAAAAATTAGTTAATGTTTGTTAGCAAATAATACAATCACTCGAAATAAATTCGATGCTCAAAATCATGGATTATAGTATATAGTATGCATGCACTGATTAAATGCTTTTCCATATATCCACGCAAATAATTTATACAGATGTCGATCATTATCAAATTGTTGATTGTGGAATATGTTAAACCAGCGCCTCATCATGAAGAATGAAGGTACAATAATATGTGTAGTAGTTAAAAAAATCAATTGAACTTGTAATAAATACCTGTGTTACATATTACTTACTTCACTATAAAATTCGTGGAAAAGTCCATCCTTATCACCCCCAGAACTGCCACTGCTGGAAGCTTTTGTAGACATTATTTTCTTAATTTAATTTATTTTTAGAAATCACAACGCTCACGTGTGCTCGATTTAATACTGATGACTTAGGACTTTAGTCATTTGTCATTACGGGACTTTTATCGACTTTTTATAGAGATAGTCAAAAGTCCCCAAGAAATGTAATAATGAAAATAGTCGCACATATATGAATGAATGTAAACAATTTAATTTTCAAATATATAACAAAAGTTAACACAATCACCCTGAGAAGCTTCTTTTGCTTGTGCTAAATAAATGCTAACTGTTATAAATATGTCCTGTTGTTTTGAAGCGAAAACATTAAAAATCAAAAAATTAAGTAAAAATACAATACAATACAAAATATTTTGACTCTATTTTAGGAAGTCAAAAAGTAGCAACTTTAAATTCGCGGTTTGCCCATAATACCCAGGAATATTACGTGTTGTTGTGTCACACTCACAAACAACAACTGGAGTTGCATGCAATTCTTATTGAGTTTGATACAAATTTATACACACAAGGTTTTTTGTATAGAAGCAAGGTGTAGTGAGTGATGTCCAGATTTTATATTTTTACTTTTCCTGTTATTTCATTTTGTACAGAATTTTTTTACCTACAAACAAACACCCACACACTACAGGTTGTAAGCAAAGTATGAAGCCTAAGCTACTCAATAATGTTCCATGATGGAACTTCCATCATATCATGAAAAAAGTAAAAAGCTTGACAGGCTAAGAACACATAAATGCGAAACCTGAAACCAAAAAAAACTTTTGTATAATTCAGTTTATTGTTGTAACTTGTAACATAACAGTAAAACAAACAAAAAAAACCTGCATGAGCGTAACGTAAAGAGAAGGTTGAACCTAGTCGTGAAAAACAAACGTTCAAATCACTGATATACTATAACTGCTCTAATCTAATAATAAATGCGCGTAATCACACATACTCATAAGAGTCATACAACAGTTATATACTTTCGTACTTCAATAATTTATTGATGCTGTTTTGAATCCAAAGAAAAAAGTTACGGAGTAAGAACAACAACCACAAAGTGCCCTGCCATTGATAAAATGTCACAAAAATAATTTTAAAACTCTATTATTTTTTATTTGAAGACGAAGACGCTGTTGCCTCAAATTACATACGTAAGCGAGTCTTCTGACAAAATAGTGGCTCGGGGATCTCTATATTTTACTCTTTTCGCGTTTTACCTGAAAACATCACGAAACCTTTTAATCCCATAATTTAATGAGCCCGTCCCAACCGGCCGATACAATTTTGGAAGTTTCGTGAGGATGCCAAAGGACACTTATACATGTGTTGTCATGTGCCTTCCATTTACTGTACACCTTCGTGGTTTTCCAATCCCAGACATAGATCTTTCCATCGGCATCTCCAGATATCAAGTAGCTGCATGAAATCATTTAATTACAGATTATACATATTAATGTAATTTATATATCGAATCCGGGGATATAAACTTATATATTTAGTTGATCTTAAAAATTCTCATGCTTTAATTTAGTTTTCCATTCTTACCTCATATCTGGAGAAAAGTCGAGCTGGCAAGCATAACCCGCTACCATGTGTCCTTTGAAGGTCTTTTTTCTGTGTAGCTTGAATCGATTTAATGCGGTAAATATCAAAATCTTATTGTCCATGCTCTGGCAGGCTAACCACTTCTGATTCGGCGACAAGGTCACTGCGGGCATGCTATGCATGCTAGGTTCGGCAATATACTTCATGTCCACGGGAATATCCCTAATTAAAAAAATAATAATATAATAAAAAAGTAATAATAATTAATAATTTCATGCTTTCTAATAATGCGTTTGAAGAAGCTTTTATAGCATTTGGGTAATAAAAGTTTTAGTACCATTCCCAAACACGAAGAGATTTGTCATCTGAGGTGGACACAAATCGCCTGTTTTCGTCGACAAATGTTATTGTATTTACAGCTCCCAAATGTCTGTCATATTCCTGAACGACTTCTCCCGATCGTGTATCCCACTACATTAAGCAATCAAAATAGAAAAATTGAATATAAACAAGCAAAGCAATTACAATCGAACAATCGTTAATCGCTACTATTTCTATTTCAAAATTAATACTTCAACTTACACAAACAATTTTCTTATCAGATGTGCCTGCAACGAAGAGGTGCTGCTTATCCTCTTCTGGATTGAACTTGACACAATAGGCCACTTTTCGATTTGTAAACCTCGACACACACTGTCCTGTTTCAGTGTCCCAAAACTTAATGAATCGATCATACCCTAAAAAAAGTAATGTTTTCATACGCTTACTTATGCAATTCATTAAATTAATTAATTAATTTTCGCAGCATGAAATCTGGGCCAAGAAATCCACTATTAACAATCAAAAGTACATACCAGCGGACAAAAAGTGAGTCCCAGCTAAAAATGTACACGATGAATTTAGCCATATTTTGGATTGGTAAATAAAAAGTCAGAAATGAGTACATACTTCACTGGGCTTTGCGACTTTTTGTTCATCAACGTATCCTCCCCATGGCCCCAGAAATCCCTCGATGTCTTCGGGGGCATCGTTTCGTTCTCTTTTGCGTTTATCCTTTGGGCGCTTGGCTATCGTTTCAAATACTGTCTTAATTTCCCCTTTTTCTGGAGCAGATCCAATTACTTTTGGAATTTTTGACGCGGCCGAATCTATCGAAGGATCTACAGCGTAACCTGTAATATAATAAAAATTAAAGTTCTCCATTATCATGCATAAAAATCCCTAAATGTTACCGAAAAACCCATACTATTATAAATTCATCTTCTGGTGTAGCTTAGTCGTTACAACTCTTTCCTCACCATAGCTTGTGAAAGTTCTTCGTTGATTTTCGAACTGAAATTCATTCACATGTGCACTTTCCACGTAACCAGCCAGCGTGTTCTTCACTGCCTTTTGTTGATTCGATTTAAAAGGATTCTGAGGACCCAAAACCGGAGCGAATAATTCTTCATACTTTGGATTATAAGTTAGTTCCTTTGTTTTTGGATCAATGTGCCGTCTTGGATCAAGGGTTCTCTACAAAATAAATCACAAAGACATGGTAAATGTGATAATCACAAAAAAGGAAAAAGTGTAATAATGTAGTCTACCAAATCAATTGCCATCTCAAAGTAGGTATTATGTGCGCGCAACAAGTAACAAATTGTGAAATGACAAAATAATTTTAATAAGTAATAATGTAGTCTACCAAATCAATTGCCATCTCAAAGTAGGCATTATGTGCGCGCAACAAGTAACAAATTGTGAAATGACAAAATAATTTTAATATCAGTGATCCTGCATATATGCAATAATGCATCTACTTACATTGACGACAACATCAGGTGCAGCTACAATTTGCATTTGACTAGCTGTTGACAAATCCGAACGATTACTGTCAAGTGGCTTCAAATGATCTGGAAGTTCCGCCGCATCCTCCACTGCTGCGTCACCCTTCAAGGCGTTGATAACTACTTTGCCTTTCCTCGTGGTTTTCGTTGATTTAGCCGGAGATGTAGATGAAGATTCATCTTCAGATGATGATGATGATGCTGCTTCGTCGGACGACGACGTTCCGGATTTATTTGAGTCCGAGTTATCGTATGCAGTTAGTGATAACATTGCAATTCAGTCTTAGGTAACCAACAGATTATTAAGAAAATGAAAACGTATGCTTCAGTTTAGAATTGCACTATTACTATACAATCATCGTTGTTCAGTGTCAACTGTTTGGGTTCACAATAATTAAAACACATGTCACAATCACAATTACCTTCCTTGACTCACAACAGACAAACCTTAATGAAGAATTTTTTTAAATCAAAAAGATATGTGATCAGAGAATCAGAAGAACGCAGGAATTGTAATTGAAGAATGTTTGAACACATTCACTGCTGCTGGAAAATGCTTGTTTTTAAACTTCTTGCAAACAAAACCCGGTTTTTGTATAAAGCATAATTTGGAGCCGTAAAAAATCCGACTTCCTCTAGCTCTGTAACGAAAAGCATTGAGAAACTGATACACTTATAGTCCCGCCAGCCAACATCTTCAATGATTTTTACATCTACATACATAATATTTTACAGCAGAGCTCACTCATCAAATCAACAAGTCATCATGGTCATGTCATGATGAGCATGAAAAATTGTTCCTTCCTGGGAAGATTTTGGGAAATGCAATGAAATGAAATAGGACTTTTGCAGGACTTTTTGTAGGACTCCTTGCGTGTGCGTGACATGACGTGTGTTAATGTGAATACAGACAGGCCAACATAAAATTAAAATGTGTCTAACTTGATTTGGTCTTGGCTGTGTTTCATACATAGAAAGTTTCGTAAAAATGAAGAAAAAAAACAAGAAACCGATAAGGAAAAGGCATGTAATCGTGATGGCTTCACGGTAAGTTTGTTCTAGGTCACTAAACGATTGCGATTGCTGCCACACTGGCACTTGACACCGCTTGCTAATGTTGCAGAGAAAATTTTCGTGATTTTGTGACAAATACGTAGTAAGACAATGGGAAATTTTTCCAAAGTTTTAAAAAATTTATTTTTAGTAAGTAAACTGGAAATTTTGAAGATTCGATGGTCTCAGAAGGTTGCTAAATTGGAGCGTGAATTGTGTTTTCGGAGTATAGTCCTCTCCTTGAATGTTGGAAGAAGGAGTGGTGGTGTCTGCAGCGTCCAGAAACCTACCTCCGGAAAGTGAGTTACCTTCAAGTTTTGTTTTAACTGGAAAAAGAGATGATTCGTAAATACTGTAACTGGAAGATGGGATGGTCAAGGGTAGCCTTAATTTATCATTAGTTTGAGGTTCTGCTGATTCTGACGAAGTTGCATCACTTCCACTTCTGCTCAACTTGTTCGGGGTAACTTGAGCGAATGATGTTGTTGGCACCTGAGGTACACGGTTAATTCCAAGAAGTGGATCGTTTCTTATCTGCGGATGGAAATCATACATTCTGGGAATATCTGCTGGTGCATTTTTGCCGGGGTAATTACTTCTACCATCATACGGGTAAAAATGCTCTGTAACAACGGTTCGGTGAGGTTCAGCTTCATTTCCTCCTGAAAACTCCATCAAAGTATTCTTTTTGAAAGTTTTCTTCGGACGGCCCTCCCTTGTATCTGTTATCCCAAACCGGAATATCTTTGGAGGCATATTCTTTGAATTAGGAGAACGTTTTCTGTTCGTCAAGTTAACAAGATGTTCCCACAGCGTCACGTCAGACTTTTTGCCAGTTAACCCGTTATTCACTTGTCGCAAAGGCATGATCATTGGTGCTCTGACTACAGGTACTTTAGGCACCGGAGTGTCGGTGTCGCCTGAGCCTGGAGGCTTGACGGCCTCCTCTTCCGGTAATTTATTTTCGTCGTTGTCCTCTGGTGTTTCATTTTCCGGTGGAGTTTGTGTGGATGTGCTTGCTCGTTTCTTCCTCCGGAACGCCTTCTTCAAGTCACTAAACTTTTTGCGCTTTGCTCCGTATTCCTGGTATCATCAATGGGAGGCAAGCACACTATTGATTAGTCGTTCAAATGTTCAAAGATATTAATTATAAGACTGACTTTGGTTGACTTATATTTACTTGTTTAAGATTTTTTGTGTGAACGATTTCACAGGATTTAGCACACTTGTCATCGCTTGCTGGGATGGTGGTGGTGTTGGTGCTAATTTCTACTTTGATGTCTCCGGAGCCTATTGTGTTTTTTAATTCTGCTCCAATTTTTTCAGCGCCAGGACTGTGTTTTTTTGTTCTGGATGACCTTTTTCTCGCATATCTTTTTTCAGCTAATTCAATCTTTCTTCTGATATGGTGAAAGTCATGCTGGGATTTTGACCGATATTCTCCAGGTTCCAGATCTGACTCCTCGTCATCAGCATCCGAAGGGAGCCACGGACGTCGACGACGACCACGCCTATTAAGTGTTTGATTTGTAAGGTTGCTACTCACACTGACTGATTTTCTATATGTCAGGTTTTTAGTATTCACTACTTCATTTGGATTAGGATCTTTCTTCGTTTCCACGTGTTTTCTAAATGGATTAGTGGAAAGGGTATTTCTCATTCGCTCAAGTTTGTCTTTCCAACTAATTTTCATCTCGTAGTAGCTGATACGAAGGAGCGTGAATGTGCCAGGGGCTGCCAGTTTTGAAGTCTTGCCAATCGAGTCAGCAACTTCTGGCCATCTTCGATTGTTCCGAATTTTAGATTTGTTCATATCGTTCTTAGG
>JAHZNF010002728.1:0-10024 GCA_027744215.1 Troglopedetes dispersus
TGCCGACATTCCGATTTTCAACACAGAGCGTAAATGAGAAAAATCCACTTTTTTACATAGGCGTGTAAATGAGAGATTTTCGTTTTTTTTCCATAAGACGCCATGGTAAAGCGTTATAGCTTTTTATGAAATTCACGGTACATAAGTAGAGATTGAGCTGCTTTGTTTAATACTACGAATTGTAATATTTACAGTTGACATATGACCACTTCCTACGATTATGTTAACTATATGTAGGTAGGTAAGTTAGGGAAAACACAAGGTTGTTTGAATAGGTATATAGAGCATAGCTCATAATTTTGCTGTGAATATCCATGTTATCGAAGGATTTTCTTTTTTCTTTTCTATTTTAAAGCGTGAACGACACGTCATCATCAAACTAAGGGTCGTATATGCTCCCCTTCTTTGCTTATTGCGTACCACAATATGTACAGATTGATTTAAAACATGCTTTGCACATTTTATATGGAGTTAAATGGGAGAAAAAAGGATATCTCGTATTTACGCCTCTGTGATGATGGTAATAAACGACGTAATGCATGCCGTAATATATTCGGTAATAAACACATGAATCCATACTTAATACTAAACTAACAATTTTGAAATTTTTATCAACAACTCTTGGGAACAATGCAAGACATCAGCAGAAAAATTTCAAAATGGCTGGCTTAATATTACGCGTAAGTTAGAGCGTGATAGATAGTTCTAACAGCATAGATATAACAGCAGTAAATTTTATTCAACATTTATTAAAAGAGGCTAAATTTACAGCAGAAAATTTCATTTTTCTAACTTTTCTAAATCTGAAACAATTAAATGTTATTGATATTTAGTTAACAACATACTTCGAATGAACAATATCTACATCGTTAAGCTAACATAAATCTGTGATTTATGTAATACTAACAAAATTCTTAAGATTATATTTAAAGTGCCAAGATTGCGTCAATTGTGGACTCGATAATTGAGCTGAGATATTCTGTCCTTGTTGCCCTCTTAAACGTGCCCATTGATCCATACGGGATTCTCATAGGCTTGATACTCTTTACCAGTCGAAACATAAGTCCCCTTTGAAACTTGGAAACACTTTGCTTCGCACATGACCACGTCCACACAATCTGGAGCTTTGCGCTTTCTTCGTCAACCAGTACGACAACATACAACAAAATAAGTAATGTGCACCCTGAAATTACTCCGACCAACACATAAAAGCAATACAAATTCCAGGGCATCTCGAATATTTGTGTGACCGCTCCAGCTAAGCAAGCTACCATGAGAAAATACAAACTAAAGAGAAAGAATGAGAAAACTTCGGAAACAAATTCTCTGGACATAGGAAATATTACGTGACCTGTGCGCAGCTCTCGGAATGTGTCCTCAGTAACCGGCACCTTGGTGAATATTGTGTGACTGAGAAGTGCCCCTCGAGCTCCCAACACTGTGGTCAACCCTAATGTTGAGTAACAACTGGTTGACTCAATACCAATCAAATATAAGCAAACCACCCTGACTACCTGAAACGCAACTTTTAAAGGAAATGGTAAGCCGGGAATAATGTTCCGGAACACAAGATAAGGAGTGTCTACTCCCAAGTACAGACCAATTGCAGGGATAAATAGGGCATTACATACATAATTAATGTCAAGGTAGAGAGCAGTAATTCCTATATAATCTATGTCTCCGTTTGGCAAACAAATTTGTTTTATCAAACGTCCCCCTATTCCACCAATACGATTACCTACCTTATCTAAAAAGGTCTTTATACGATTACGCTCAAAATTATTAGGCGGATTTTGATGACTTGCGAATTTTAGGGCAATTCTTTTCTCAAATGCAACAACTTGGTTGATTGACTCAATAAAGTCTGAAGCATGTCGCAGAAAAGCAATATTTGCGTAAATTACCTCAGAGGCTAGGATTAGCTGCATCAGAGCAAACAAGCAGTTCAATATTGGTGGCGTAGTCGGGATTCTTGAAGGATTGATAAAGGAACCAGAGTGAGCTCGGAATCCATATTGAACCGATCGCAACAAAGTTGTTGAATAGCCATGGCCAGTTATGACGTTTTCTAGTTTCTTGAATAAATTGATTGGAATGTCTGTCGAAGACGATGGGGCAATGGTATCGGTGAAAATTATCAGATATCCACTGATTCAGCACGAGTGCTTGCAAGAATAGCGGAGAAATCAACATTGTTGTAACTTTTGTTTTGTAAAGTAACCGAAGTATTTTATTTTGGGATTATGGAAGAACCGTATATGATAGAGTTCGAAGCAAGAACTTCCTGAAACCTCGCTGGCTTGCAAGTCACTGTAGAAGCCGTTGTCAAAGCCAATGTATACTGCTTCGAATAAAAATTTACTTATCTCTGAGATAATTTCAGGCAACTTATTTTCAAGGATAGACATACTAAGTTTCGCTTGGTGTTTGCATTCTTGCGTCTGTCCGGCATGTCGAGACAGATTCGGACGACAATGAACTTGCAACAATTTTATAATATCATGCTGTGAAATTTAGAGCACCATCAAAAATTGTTTTGAGACATGAAAAATGTGTCACTTGCTTAATCGTTTGGATTATTTTCAAAAATTAGGATTGTTGGGTTTCATCACAATTTGTCTAATCACCAGTCTAGCTGCTGGATTTCAACGTTGGTAGGTTTGTATCTTAGGAATACGTTTCAAAATTAGATATGATATATTTATCCATCCACTTGGTTTTGTCAGGGTTATTATTATTGGAATGTCTGTCGAAGACGATGGGGCAATGGTATCGGTGAAAATTATCAGATATCCACTGATTCAGCACGAGTGCTTGCAAGAATAGCGGAGAAATCAACATTGTTGTAACTTTTGCTTTGTAAAGTAACCGAAGTATTTTATTTTGGGGTTATTAGAAGAACCGTATATGATAGAGTACGAAGCAAGAACTTCCAGAAACCTCGCTGGCTTGCAAGTCACTGTAGAAGCCGTCGCCAAAGCCAATGTATACTGCTTCGAATACAAATTTACTTATCTCTGAGATAATACCAGGCAACTTATTTTCAAGGATACACATACTAAGTTTCACTTGGTATGTGCATTCTTGCGTCTGTCCGGCATGTCGAGACAGATTCGGACGACAATGAACTTGCAACAATTTTATAATATCATGTTGTGAAATTTAGAGCACCATCAAAAATTGTTTTGAGAGTTGAAAAATGTATCATTGTAAAAATGTATTAATAATCATGGATTATTTTCAAAAATTAGGATTGTTGGGTTTCATCACAATTTGTCTAATCACCAGTCTAGCTGCTGGATTTCAACGTTGGCAGGTTTGTATCTTAGGAATACGTTTCAAAATTAGATATGATATATTTATCCATCCACTTGTTTTGTCAGGGTTATTATTCGATAGGAAATTGTCTTCATACTAGACACTTGAATTTATGGATAAATCAATTTCTAAGTGTATGTGCGCACTCAGCTCACCCTTTTCGCATAAAAAACCCACTACCCATATTTAGTGTTTTCGCTAAAAAAGCAACTTGAATTAGAATGTGAAGAAAGCACTAAATTTAGAGTTTTTTGTCAAAAACAACCCGACGACAAATGTTAAGAAAAACTGCCGTATATAAATAATTCAGTAAGATTACTCACCATCAGACATGGTAATTTTTCTATTTAAAATTGATTATTTAGCGAAGTGAAATATTATGTAGAAAATTTGGGGTTTCGATAGAAAGTTAGTTTGATAGTCTCTCCTAAGAGTGGTATGAAAACTATTAAAGGTATTTTGGAACTCAGGTCAAAGAAGGAAGGAAATTATTTTTTCGTTGGAAAAAAATCGTTGCCTGTTTACATAAAAACATACATAATTCAGGTAGGTGCTTCAGTTTCGTATAACTTCTACAAGTGGTTAGGGTTGCCACGCTTCGAGTCATTTCGGTGCGATTCGGTGCGGTTCGGCTCGGTACAAATATCCGAACCGAACCGAACCGTACCGAAAAAAAAGTAAATTTTAATATCATCAAGCTTAAAAGTCTATGGCGTCGTGCTTTATATGCAAGACATTAATGTTCCGCAACAACAATGCTTTTGGCTACGCTTATCATAATTTGTGTGCATAAATATGGAGGCTTACATAATTTGTGTCCATAAATATGGAGGCTTATCATAATTTGTGTTCATAAGCATGGAGGCTTATCATAATTTATTTATGTCCATAGATATGGAGGTTTATCATCATGTGTTTTGATATTATTGTCTACCATACACATGTACCACTGCATAGGCGAGAATAGTGGAAACGTAGAGCAATGTCCCTCGGATTACACTAAAGAATTAATAAGCGAAAATTTTCAGTACGGTTCGGTTTTTTCGGTACGGTTCGGTTTGGCGAACCGCAGCATCCCTACATGTGGTTATACCATCTAAATTTTTCTTCGAGTTACATTAGTTTTATTTTTAATACGTAATTGGCAACAATTTGATATATTATTTTGCGTCTCCAATGATTTTATTACTATATTCCAAAGTGAAGTTTAGTTTGCAGGCTTACCTGTAAATGTTTTGTTTATTTATTACTTACAAGCCCCTGTTGCATAAAGAAATTGTTGCTAGTTACGCTAGTTGCGTATTAAAGATAAAGCCGATGTATCTCGATTAAAAAACCAGACGGTATAAATTTATGGTTGTTTGCTCAGAAGTTGTGCCCCCGTCGTATATTATTAATACTTTTTAGAACCAGGTTGTGTTCAATTTATTTGTCAACATTTGTATATTTTTGTCAAATGGTTTTCAAAAATCCACACGAAAAGCGGTATGTATGTATCTTGACTATTTTTAAATTTGAATTGGTTTATTGTCATTGCTATCTACTACACGGAAAATCGAAGGGAAAACGCATGCCTAAGGTAATATAGAATCAACGGAGTATTTTGTACAGAGAAATAAATTTATTTAAATTAAGCTGGTCTATATATTAATTTGCTCTAAGTTTTTCTTGGAAATATTTATTCAATGAGCACGTAGCTTTTCGAAAACATAATACGTCCTAATTCGCTACTGGTCATACCGGACACATGCATGGTTCCAAGTCATGGGAGAACTATGAAACGTTTTCTGTTACAAGCAGAATTATGTCTTGCATATTATCAAAACAAATCTTTTATCGCTTTGGCTCACACACTTACCGAAGTGGTTAGTGTCTCGCTCATAAAGAAGAGGAAGTTATGCATAATATTAGGTTCTGCTACATAACTTATACTGCGGAAACATTTATCAAATTTGCCAAAAGTCATTCAGTAGACCAACTAAATAAAGAAAGGTTTGAATGTCCAATGCATATATATTTACCAAGCTGCGCACTTGTGCATGCGTCAGTCTTGTACCACCAAATTCTGATTCAATCCTATCATACATCATATTCCTTTAGGTAGTCCCTAAAACTTTATTACCTCTGGAATTACCAACTCCATGATACCTGAAAGCATTTCAGATTACAAAATCTTCCTAATGGAAAAGCAAAATATGAATTTAATAGGTATACAAGACAAAGCACTCAGCATTCAATCGTAAGTTCTGCTGTAAACCGATGTATAATATTAAAAAGCTGTAAAACATTATCTTAATTCGAAAATCCCGCACTAAAGCGTTCATCTACAGAAAAGCTTTAATATTTTAGAATTTTGCTTGCATGGCGATGTATTGCGCACTCAGAAAACATGTAATATTGCCACAGTGTGGATGCAAAATTCCATAAGAAGTTTTGACGAAAGCATTCACTTGGAGTTCACACTCGAAGCGGCAACATTTATCAAGCCATGATAAATTCCAGCATTTTCATCATGTCGCCCAATCGGAACAACCAACACATTTCAGAGGTAAAAACAGTTGAGAAATCTAGGTTTCACTACTTCCACTTGCTCCTGAAACTAGGATACTATCACGGAACAATTCCATACAAGCTGAGCTTTAATAAGGATACAAATCGCTACCTCATTTCGAAACCTGACTTGTTTAGAAAGGTATAATTTCCCATAAAACCCATAATATCATATTACTTAAGCAATTCCGAAAATTTTCTGACTAATTGAATCGCTTCAGATACTCTTCAAGTTCTTTTGGATTCTACAATTTTTTCGAAATATTTCAAGAGTAAGACGTTCTTGGGCGGAGAGAAGGAAGAGTGATCCAGTAGCACACTACTTTTACGTATTTCAGGTTCATGTGGATGCCATAATACCACTAATATACTACCAATCTGTCCACAAAAAGTGGAAAAAAATTCAGGAGTTATTGGACGCAGTCACTGGAAACTCCCTTCTATCTTTGGAAACGTACAGAAAAACCGTACGTAAATTTCATGAGTAAAATTTTTCTCAATAGCCTTTTCGAAACATAATTATAATATGTGTTTCTTCAAAAACCTTTTTATCCACTTTCAGAAGTGGGTATTGATTTCCATTTGTCAAATAATGTTCCCCCTTGCACAAGTGCTCCTCTATATTGTCGGAGATTTTGGAAGCTACTACGGGAAAATTGTGAAGCAGGGGAGGCACATGATATTTATGGAGTTACTTAATACAACAAATGCCACAAAGCAGAGCAGCGACGCATTCCCCATTTTGGATGTCAGTACTGCCATATTGGCCTTTTTTGCTCAGATGAGTTATTCTCTCCATTTTTCTTATCTAATGCTCATTCTGCTAGTTTCGTCTTTCACAATTTGGTGCGCTGCTACAACTTTTGTGGCAGGTGTGGAGAGAGGATCATTTGAAGATTCGAATGACCTTGATTCAGGAAGGAATGGAAAATTGAGCTTATTTCAGCTTCGGGAAAAATATTCGGAACTTGTGACGTTAGCTGATACCATTAATTCGGTGTGGTCTGGTGCATGTTTCTATATAGTACTGGATATGTTCGTCTGGATGTGCGTGAGTTGGGATGACATACTTAAGTCAAGTAATTACATATTCCTTTTTTCTCAAGGAGTCACAGCAGTGATGATCGTCGCGCCACTAATTCTAAGTGCCGAATGTGCAAGAATGGTATGAATAGTTTTACTTCACCTTTCAATGTTCTTTAGAACCGTTGGTTTGGAGTATACGTTTCGAAACGAAATATCGGGATAGAAACAAGGATAAGCTCGGATGACGGATCTGATGAGACACTTAAGGAAATGGTGGCATGTGATGTTATTTGCGTTGGACAGCCGCAATTTTATCAGCTTGATTACCTTTGCATTTTCCAGGTAAGTGAAATCACAATAACAGAAATTCGTTTCGACGGTACTTTATTAAAATATGTGAAGTAAGCTAATAAAATGTTTGTGACAGTTGGGCGTAGCAATTGCAACATTCTTCGTCATTTCAGTACAGTCTGGTCATGCATAAATTCCTTCACCTTGATTAAGCACCTTCCCATAAAATGTCGGCATGAACCACTCATCGATTCTTCAATTCAACTATCAAGAAATAGTCGGGTATCAATTGATTTCACGTTTGAATCATTGTTTATTAAAATGACGCGGTGTAATTTTAAATATAACACTGTATTTCAAATTTACTAATACTAATGATCCAGTACTAGTACTGCAATCGTGTACATAAAAAAGGCGTACACGTTTAATTTCGTTTTTTTGTGTTTCGTATCGTATCGGACAAAACATGACACGACCAGTGAATATTGATGGGGTTACTTCTATAAACTACTGCTTGCTCGGGTTCGTCTTTAGCTTGTTTCACTGGCACCGGATAACAGGAACAATGGCGAAGCAGTTTTTTCTCTTCATCTCAATCCACATTTTATAAAATATCAAATTAATGTAAAAAAAACATTGCAAAACGTTTTCAACATATTAACAACATTTTACTGCACACGAGAATTTGTAATGAGGAATTAAGTCAAATTCGGAAAATGTAATTGTTCGCCGTCTTAAGAAACTACAATCCAATTTTCGTGTTTAACAGGAACATGTGAAATCACTATTTCACGAATCATATGTATTAGCCTCGACAAGATTTTGTATATCTACATATCTGATTTTTTAATGAGCATCATCATTTTTTCAGCAATTTCGAGGAAGCCGGGTATAGGTGTCACTGAACAAGCCAGCTATAATCAATGAATTTGACAAATATAAGGTACCTAAGTTAAATCCAGAAACACACACGCATGCTCACATCACCGTGAAATGTGAGTTATAGCATTAACCTATTTCTTAATTTAGCAAAATAAATTCATCACCTTAGCCAGATGAGCTCGGTAAAGCGAAAAATAAAACCTAGCAGACCACCAATTGTAATCTAAGAATGATAAAAGCGACTATGTTAATGCAATCTGGTTTTGTTTAAATGTTCCAACGGAGGCCAAAATTGCTTTTAATATCCTCATATTTCAATCTGTAACACGTTTGGTGGAAATGCAATGAGATGCTCAGAATCATCCGAATTCTGGAAAGTTTTTGCACGAACAACAGCAATGAAAAGCTCCAAAATTTTCAAGATCTAACTACATTGAGACGGGCAGTTAAGCGACAGAAGACTACCATTCAATCAGAATTCTTAATAAAATTAATTGACAGCCGAGAATTTTGTATACATAGGTACCACCATTAATCATGTTTCATAAACACGCAATCAAAACGCACGCACAAAATTCTTTTCAAATCGAAAATATTAAGGTTCCATAGCATCTTTCCAAAGCCTCGTGCGTCACAACTTTTCCTTTGGAGTCACCTTGAAACTGTAGTTGAAGTTAAGACAACAACTCATGACATTTTTATTCTCTCATTACAAGCCCGTCAGACAGGTTGGTGGGAAATATCAATTAAGAGCCTCAATATGAAGCTTGTGATTATCTTGTTACGGGCAATTTTCGCCTTAGACCCTTCCCTGAATACTACGGAATCAATCCCAGAGGTATTCCGGTTTTACTCCATGTACCAGGAAAAGCATCGAAATCCAGGGATGATCAAAATTTCAAATTTAAACGAGAACCTCAACATGTTTTCAGGTTGCTTACTCCACCTAATAAATTACGAAGGAATTGACCTTCCAGCACCACAAATCTCCCGTCCACCAACTATTCTGCACCGTGTGGACGTGGTAAAAGTTCTCTTTGCTGGTGATGAAATATCAGTTTTCGACGTTCCTTTCGAGAAAGTTCCCATTCCTAACAAGAATTCAGCTCAGGCTGACTCCTTAAAAGAGAACGAGGAGTTGACTTACTCTCCTGACAATTCTTCAAGTGTCCTCTCATTGCAAGATTGGGATCAATTGACCTCTCAAAAGAAACTCGTGGTAGAGAATGGTCGACCCTGGACATGCGAAGCTCATGTCTACCTTCTGCCACCCGAATATTCTGAAACTACTTATAAACTCGTAAACCTAACAATTGACCAAAGTAGTGTTTCGATTCCTGTAGGAAACGACTTTTACCAGTATGATCAGAACGTGGGAATCACCCTTTACTCCACAACAATCCCAGAGGAAACTGTGGCCACAGGAAGGTCACCAACCAACCCGGCTCCATTCAGAACCCTTTCCGCAGTTGTGAGCACGCAGTGGCTCTTTCAAGTTCTAATTGCACCGGGAAATTATGATTCGACTGACAAGTGGGCCATTGGACTCATTTACAATTACTTCTTGTATCAAAGACCCCCCACCTCGACGCACGAAATAATGCACTGGGGTGTATCGCCCATTCCCTCGTCCTGGAGGAAACTAGGATCCACGGGAATCATAACCGAGATCGTTCTGTTCTGCCATCATTGCAGAGCCTGCGAGCCATTCCATCCCATCCCTATTGCAAAGCTGGACCACACTCGAACTTTTCTCGAGAGAAAGCATCTGGAATTGACTCTGCAGAAGGTCAATGATCCCGCAGTGATTAGCAGTAATCTAATATGGAAACTGAGTAACTTTGACCCCCGCAAGGTTGGCGACACGATCCAACCTCTTCACATATTTGATCCGAATGCATTGCAAAAACGCGCATTTTTTCTTCACAATGCACTCCAAGTGTCTTACGAGATCTAC